>JARFJB010002461.1:427500-670000 GCA_036346205.1 Vesta saturnalis | reverse complement strand
AAACGATTATGAAACTAAGGAAGTTTTACCATCGTCTTTTTTAAATCCAGAGTCATTATTCTCGCCGGGAACTTTAATATTATCTTCAGTAGACTTGCCATCAAAGTCAGTATCAGAAAATAGTATCGTTGCTACACCAAAAAGAAAAGCTATAGATATATTGAGTGACATACTACTGTATCCTTCCGACCAAAATATAACAAAGATAAAAAGAGAGAGTTTCTCGCTTTTGTCCTAAGCTCTTCCAGATGGATTCAATTAGCAGAAGCCAAAGAAAAAACAAAAAAGAAACAAAAAATGGAATGATGAATAAACCACGAGTATCAAAAACAATTCAAAAGAAACCCAAAAAGCCCGAAAATCCATAAGTAAACGATAATAAGGACGAACTAGGCATAGAAAACAAAACTGTGGACACTGATGATGCGATAAGTACTGTAGCAAAAGAAATAAAACTTACGAAACCTAGTCCGATAATAATCAATAATGCAGAGTCAGACAAGCAATCCATAGGCGGAATCACTAATAATGAATCGGATGAAATAAAAGATGAAGATGACAAAAAGTCTAACAATTCAAACCTGGTAAGCAACAGCGGAGATTCAGAAGATAAATTTGAATATGTTGTAATTAAATATCCTAGAATGGTAACTAAAGGAACAAAGCTCCTCGTGAGTACCATGGTGCCAAGTGGTGATCATTGGAAGTGACTAGAGAAAAAGGACGAAATATTCTACGACCTACACGATGAAGTATGTGAGCGATTTAAATCACCGATAAGAAAAAAATCGCGAGGAATATTTATTGTACCTGAAATGATTAAATATAATAGTTATACAGGGCTTTTCACGATCAGCGTTAATTAGACGTTTCTGGCAAATCAGAGAACGGATCAACCTGAAAATTTGACAGTATACATAAATTAATATGATCTACACACCTAAAATATTTTAGATGATGCGGCGTTGCCGCATCTACTATAAAGTAGCGACTACTTTGATTTTTCAAATGGAACACCCTGTATATAATATCATATTATGATTTCCTATTACTTTGTCAACAACTTCATGTACTATTTCCCTATAACTATCTATTATCGTTTAAGAGATATAAATTAATTTCGATTTTTTTTTACAAAACATGTACTTTTATAAACGCTGATAAACTGGAACTCTCTGGTACTAAGACGATCAAATTCGAAATGGAGTAGAGTGATATCATGAGGATCTTCACTTCGAGTCATATTTTTATTTGCCTCATACAGGGTCTTAAAAAATGCAGATACTTTGTTCACATGAAAAAGGAGTGGAAGTCAATTTTTCAAATGGAACTCCTGTATATTTACACATTTTGAGCTCTACATCCAATTTTAGATTAACTTTAATCAGTTAATGCTATTTCGATTTCGAACCGTTTTCGAGATAACTGTTTCAAACAGAAACTGACGTGGTTTCCTTGTATTCATCACTTATTTTTGAAATTTAACAGATTCCGTTCGATGTTCCTTCATCAGTCACAGATAATACAATGAATAAATAATTATTAAAATACTCTTCAACCATTAAATGAAACTTCTCTTCAAACAATAGTTTTATTAACGCTGACACACGAACTGAAAATAATTTCATGAATTAGTAAGTTAATTCTATTATCAGTGTATTTCAGAATATGGTCGAGTACATCTCCACCTCTACTTAAACAAACACGTAATCTCTTCAAAAGATTTTCATGTGTAGCGCTTCTGATTAAGTCTGGAGTTAAACTATTGAAAGCAGTTCTAACTGTCGATTTCATATCTTCCATTGTTGTTAATGGGTTGGAGTAAACCATATTTTTAATGAAACCCCACACAGAATAATCTAATGGATTCCCATCTGGTGTTCTAGGAGGCCAACGAAAAGGTCCATTATTACCAATCCATCTGTCTTCGAAGATTTCAGTTAAAGCTTCGCCTACTGAACGAGAATTATGGGGAGGAGCACCATCCATTTGATACCATACACGTTCTCTTCCTGCCCTATTATTTAAAATCATTTGAATTCCATTTCTCAGTAAATCTTCATATTTTGTTGCATTAAAATTATCATCATAAAACTCGATATAAAAAATTGACTCATTCTTTATGGCACAAAATACATTAAATTGCAATCTTTCTTGAAAACCCCTTTGACGAACGACATGAGGATTTTATGGCGCTCAATAATGACTGTTGTGTCTGTTGAAAATTCCATTTTTTGTAAACTTGGCCTCATCTGTCCATATGATATTGTCAAGGAAATGTTCATCCTCTTGAGTTTTGACAAGTAACCATTCAAAGAATTCCACTCTACGAGGCAAATCAGTCTCTTTCAAATGTTGGACACAGTAGAATTTATAGGGATGCCATTTGTGCTTATTAAGAATGCGATAAATTGTCACGTAGGGTATACCTATCTCCCTTTCAGCCTCGTGTAGAGAAGCATTTGGAAATGCATTAAAAAATCCCAAAACTGTTATGCCATTGTCATCATCATCCACTTCAGGCTTTCTACGAATGATTTTTGGACGAAAGGTTCCATTCAACCTACAGTTTTGTAGTAGTCGATTTATCACATTATTATTCGGCTTCGGAAGTTGTGGATATCTTTCATGAAATACTCGGCATGTTCTACTTGCAATTCTATTGCACTCACATGAATAATTAATAAATTCAAGAAATCTTCATTACTGTAACCTAATCTTGACATTTTCTATTATAATTAGTATCACAATCAGTCAAAACCACCAACGAAAGTTTGACGTTTCAAAATTGGATCATTTATTTTTCCAAAGCACACTATTAAAAATATTAATTTGCAATGTTGTACGGTAGAGCACTCAATACCTCAATGCATACAAATTGTAACTTTTTCTAAGGTACATATCAATTTCGAATTGACTGATTTGAGACTGTTGAAAAACTAAATCGAAAAGAAATTGTATTACGTAGTATAAAATAGATGTTAAATCTCAAAAATAAGTGATGAATACAAGGAAACCACGTCAGTTTCTGTTTGAAACAGTTTATCTCGAAAACGGTTCGAAATCGAAATAGCATTATCTGATTAAAGTCAATCTAAAATTGGATGTAGAGCTCAAAAATATGTAAATATACAGAGTGTTCCATTTGAAAAAATTGACTTCCACTCCTTTTTTCATGTGAACAAAGTATCTGCATTTTTTAAAGACCCTGTATGAGGCAAATAAAAATATGACTCGAAGTGAAGATCCTCATGGTATCACTCCACTCCATTTCGAATTTGATCGTCTTAGTACCAGAGAGTTCAAGATTATCAGCGTTTATAAAAGTACATGTTTTGTAAAAAAAAAATCGAAATTAATATACATCTCTTAAACGGTAATAGATAAGTATAGGGAAATAGTACATGAAGTTGTTGACAAAGTAATAGGAAATCATAATATGATATTATATACAGGGTGTTCCATTTGAAAGTAGTTGCTACTTTATAGTAGAATCTAAAATATTTTGGGCGTGTAGATCATATTAATTTATGCATACTGTCAAATTTTCAGGTTGATCCGTTGTCTGGTTTGCCAGAAACGTCTAATTAACGCTCATCGTGAAAAGCCCTGTATAACATGATAATAAATCAGAATGGAACCACTTCTTATTGTCTTTTTTTTCTTTTATATAGGTAGGACCTACCTACCTAGTTAATTTATGTATACGGCTAGTGACTAAAAATGGTTTTTTAAATGGCCACAGTAGGCATAAAGTGGCCAAAAGTGATGAAATATTATTACGTTTTATTTTCACGGCGTCACGAGAACCGGGAAGGCAAGATATATTTTTTAGAATTAGAAATTGAAAGATTAATAATTGATTTATTTTACATGTGAATACAAAACGAAATTTAAGGTTACCGTTAGTAAATTACGAGTAAAAGACCATGCAAAAAGCGTTAAAGTGGCCACAAATGGTGTCTCTACCCGACTATATGGATACGTCATTTGGTCAAACGGTAACAAAACTTCAATCGAAAGCCTCCAAGTTACTTTAAACAAAGTGTTAAAGATTCACTACAACAAAAACTGGAGAACGCCAACAAAAGCACTCCACAACAGGATCAACAAATTAACTCTTGAATGTGTAATATATAACTGGAATCTTCTTAATAAAAACTGGACAAATTAAAATCAACCTGACCCTCCTCAGAAACGAACAACTACATTTCCATGACACTAGAAATGAACGGAAGAATCGCCTAACCACTATCAAAAATAACTTTGGAAAGAAGAGTATACAGTTCCACATGTTTAACATCTACGACCAGCTCCCACCAGAAATACATAAATCCAAAAACGTAAAAGTGTTTGCGAACAAAGTGAAAGAATATCTGTATACAAAACAGATGGTGTCAGGGGCCTGTTGGGCGAATGGCCGGTGGTCTGCACCACTGGTGATCTGCTGGTCTGCGCTTTGAAATTAATAAAGTTTAACAAAGCTTGGGAAATAATAAATAATGACACATACATGATATAATATAATACAAATTACAACACAAATCAATCCTAACATTAAATTTGTCGTCTCGCGGATGGAGGAACGAGCCGTTTCGCCAGCCGATAGCAAATGATTGCTTATTATTACGGCGAGCTCGAAGCGGCGGCGCCAGGATATAGATATGTCTCGATTAAATAGTTGTATTATTTAAAAAACAAAACTATGAGGCGTTTCAAAACGGGAATGTCCCTTTCGTGTTCAGTTATAATCTGCACGGGCTACCCTACACGTTGAACTAGAAAACAAGCCTTGATGAAGTGAATCTCTAGGTGTAAAAAAAGACATAAAGGTACTTAAGTAATTAATACATTTATTATTAACTAATTGATAATAAATTGAGATAACATTTGATGTGTACCTAAAGTTTTAACTTTTGGCACCATGAAGGATGAAAAGCGTAAAGGCGGCGCGGAAAAATAAAAAGATCTTGCAAATGGAAGCCGAAAAATGTGTTAAATTAGACAGTTTGTTTAATAAACCTAGTTCAGTGACGGAAAAAATAAGCGGTATTCAGCCTTCAAGATCAAATAACCTTCTACGAGCAACACTCCAGATGGGGTTGATTCTATTACAGAAGATATTACGATGGAAACATAAGAAATGGCAATAGAAATGGAAACCACCAGTCTTTCATGCAGTGCTAGTGCTAGTACACTAGTTTCCATCAGCCAACAGCCAAATCAAACCATTTTAGAAAAAATTCAAGTGGAGGAAACGTCTCGGGAAGTGTTAAACTTGTTTATGAAACCAAGAGGATTTGATATTGATTTTTTAAGAAGCATCCACAGCAACTATTTAAGGATACAATGCTACCATTATCTGCACATAAAGGTTTTTTGCGTGAAAATGGGTCTAATCAGAAGTGGATAAGTTATGATTCAGCAACTTCCAAACTCTTTTGTATTCTATGTTTATGTTTCTCAAAACCGGGTGAAAAAAAATCCTTTTTGCGATTGGGCTGACGATTGGCGTCATATTTACCAAAGAGTTAAAGAACGTAAGTTTAGTAAAAGCCACGAATATTGTGTTGAATCATATATTATGAAGTCAATAAATAAAGACATCAGAAGTATTTTATTTTATGATCAAAAAAATCTTAGAAAGGAACAAGTTAAAAAAAAGAGCTTAGTTCTAGAAAGAATCATTGATATTTTAAAAGTTATTGGAAAACGAGGTCTCAGTTGTCGGGGGAAGAAAAATGAAGGAGCTTATACATTAGACGATTTTTGGATTTAGTCAGTCTTCTTGGTAAATATGATTTAGTGTTAGGAGAACACTTGACAATGGTAACTGATAAAAGTTTTTACAAAAATCAGAGCCTAGTTGAGTAAGCGCAAAGGAGGTCGGGGAAGTTTGCTGACACGTTTGACAAATAACACAAGATATCTTATTATTCGAACAATTTCATCATTAATTAAAATTGTCTAGCAACTGAAAGCAGAAAATCAAAATATTTTCTGTGGAACTTGGCAAGATGTATCAGTTAAATATCAATGATCGATAATTAATCGGTATGTGTTAGATGATGATGTTAAAGAATGCCCACTTGCTGTAAAATGCTGCAATGATTCTTCAGAGTAAGGCTTTATGAATTTACTTCCAAAAGATAACAATAATTTAGATGTTAAGGATAGCATAGGAAGCGCCACCAATGGTGCAGCAAATATCAATGGCCAATCTAACGGCTTTACGGCTGGGTTAAGTGAAAATTCTCCCGGACAAGTCCATCTATGGTGTTACAGCCATGTATTAAATTTGGTATTAAGTGCTTGCACCAAGTCTCCAATTGCAGCCGCTGTGTTTTTTGACCTGTTAGTAGTAGTGCGGCACTATCCCCTCCACTTTTTTACGTCACAAGCCCCGCCCCCTGGGACACCTTCCTCTCCACTTTTTGTGCTCGCCCACGTGGGAAGCGTATATTTGGAGGGTGTTGTCGGCTTCTTTTCGGAGACCATTTTCAACCCCTGGGCGGAGTTGGGCCCCTAATTTGGTTGTATTAAGAGCCTTTTTGGCTGTACACCCCTTGGAGGTTACGCAATTGTGCACACATGCAGTGTTCTATTGGAAAGTGTAAGGTTAGGTCACGCCCCCACTTTTAGCTGATTGGTCGTACGTGCACCAGCCTCCCTGGCTTCTGATTGGTCCTTAGCCCCACTACTCAGTCGCTGTGCTCTGATTGGAGGACTAAGTATCTGCATTATGATTGGTTATGGCGGGAAATTTGAAAATGTTTTTTAGTAATAAAGAGGTTCTTGTAAGATAGGTGTAGGAACTGTCACTGGGACCTGGTCCTGCGCAGGAAATTTAAAATTGTTTTTAAAAATAAAGAGATTCTTGTGAGGCAAGTGTAGATCTTCAAAACTTGTTCTCGAGTCTTCGCCCCCTGTCGCGGTCTCCTGGTTGGTAATGGTATGGGGCCCTAACCTTATATATAAGTGCAGAAACTAGCTCCTGGGCCTTGGCTCCTTTGGCAGATGTATTTATGATAAGATCAGGCTTGCATGTAAAATAATATAGAGGTGAAACTAGCTAGCTAACGTGTTTTGCTGCTACATGCAACACAATATTGAAGATTCTGTTTTATGTATTAGAAAACGTACTACAGTCTCGAAACAGAATGCAGATAAAATTGAAGGAAATGAATACGGTACAGCTTCTGAGAATGGACTAAAAGATTTGAAGCGTGTGCAGCATTTCCAGAGCCGTGCTGAAACCAGTTAATTTAGGAATAACCTCATGGCCATGTAATAATAATAATAATAATAATAATAATAATAATAATAATAATAATAATAATAGTGTCTGATAAAAACTGTCAGGGGTTATTAGCTGCTTTATAGGTTGTCACAATATAATCGTTCAAGGTGAAGAGGATGAGATAAATGTATCTCAAAATCTTGATGATGCTGATGCTCTCTATGAAATTTGAAATAAATTAGATTACGTCACTCTTATTTTAGATTAGAGATTTTAAATCGTTTAGTTAACATTGCTATTAATCTCAAGTGGTAAAAGCCCATATAACGTGAAGTACATGTGTGTGTATGTGTGTGTGTGTGTGTGTGTGTGTGTGTGTGTGTGTGTGTGTGTGTGGGTGTGTGTGGGTGGGTGGGTGGATGCGTGCGTGCTTGCTTGCTTGCTTGCTTGCTTGCGTGCGTGCGTGCGTGCTTGCTTGCGTGCGTGCGTGGATGCGTGCGCGCTTGCGCACGTGTGCGTGGGTGAGTGCGTGCGTGCATGCGTGCGGACGTGTGCGCGGGCGAGCGGGCGTGCGGGTGTGTGTGGGTGTGCGCGCGCGCGCATAATTGAGTATACAGATAAATCATGATTGCATAGAAAAGAAAATATACCCGTATAAAAAGCATCTGGTAGAAATTTTTATTATTTTGACTAATAATTTTTTAAATGTATTATTACTCTTATAGGATGACGTCATAAAATCAGGTCTACAAATAGTTGGTACGTATTCGTGGATTTTAAACTTGTAGTTATTGTCAATTCGCGTATAATAAAACTATTGAAACCTTTTGCCTTTTATTTCCTTTATATCAATTTGATATTCTTAAAACATGTTAATTTAATTTAACTCTATGTTATATATAAGTAATTATTACTTTCCAGTCCTTTTAATGATGTTTTTATAACTGTTAATGAACACGTTTCTATGAAACAATTTTGTGTGTATGTAATTGAACATGCAAATAAATCAGACATAATTTTCCGTGTGTATAGGTGGTGCCTGTTTAGGAAGAGAGAATCTGCCTATATATAAAGCATCATTGCATTAGGGTAGAAATTATTTATTATTTCAAGTCATATTTAATTTAGACTTTAATGTATTCAGTTTTGAGCTGTAAGCTGGTTTCCGCAAACTGTAAGACATGATTTCAGTTGATTGATTGAGATTGATTTGATTGATTTGATCGAGCATGATTTGTTTGAGATTTATTGATTAATTAATTAATTAATTGATTTGTTTGTGTGTGAGAAAGGACCGAAAGAGAGAAAGGGAGAGAGAGAAACGAGATAGAGCAAGAGAGAGGTGTGAATGATCAACTTCTATTACAGAAAATGTTCATTAATCTGTACACCACTAGATGGCGCTAAAATCAATTTTAACTCAAAGGGTCCAGGACGTAGACCCTGATACAGGTCCTGTCTTACAAGGCTAGGGCCATCTTATTAGAATAAAATTTTTTTATGACGGGGCAAAGGCCTATAACTATAAAATTAAGTTAGAACCCACATACAATTTCACCAAGGGGGCACGATAGGAGCCAAGGCCCAGGAGCTAGTTTCTGCAGTTATATATAAGGTTAGGGCCCCATACCATTACCAACCAGGAGACCGCGACAGGGGACGAAGACTCGAGAACAAGTTTTGAAGACCTACACGTGTCTTACAAGAACCTCTTTATTATTAAAAACCATTTCAAATTTCCCGCGCAGGACCAGGTCCCAGTGATAGTTCCTACACCTATCTTACGAGAACATCTTTATTACTAAAAAACATTTTCAAATTTCCCGCCATAACCAATCAGTATGCAGAGACTTAGTCCTCCACTCAGAGCACTGCGGCTGAGTAGTGGGGCTAAAGACCAATCAGAAGCGAGGGAAGCTGGTGCACTTACGACCAATCAACAAAAAGTGGGGGCGTGGCCTAACCTTACACATTCCAATAGAACACTGCATGTGTGCGGAATTGCCTAACTTCCAAGGGGTGTACAGCCAAAAAGGCTCTTAATACAACCAAATTAGGGGCCCAACTCCGCCCAGGGGTTGAAAATGGACTGCGAAAAGTAACCGACCCCACCCTCCAAATATACGCCTCCCACGTGGGCGAGTACAAAAAGTGGAGGGGAAGGTGTCCCAGGGGGCGGGACTTGTGAAGTAAAAAATGTAGAGGGGATAGTGCCGCACTACTACTCTTGTTAAATAGTTTAGCAGTTTTCTTTAAAGAGAATGGATATATAGCGTGATCGGAAAGTAATTCAACCCAACAAGAGATTGCAAACAATTGGTGAAACTAAATGGTGGTCAAAAACAAAGCTTTAATCTGTGTTAATAGTAACATTAATCAAAATTGAGGAGCCGCAAGAGATAACACGCGATGTTAGAGCGAACTCCAGAAATTTGAAGGAACATTTATTAAAATATGAAACAATTTGGATTGCACAGATTTATCTCCGTGTATTTAGTATTACTAAACCCGTGTCCAAATGTTACAAACCAGTGGATTCGATATCTTAAAGGTCAACAATTGGTTTCTGCTGCACTTGTTCAAGATCCATTCAAAGAGACAGCAAACATTAAATTAGAAGCAAGTAAATGTATTAATTGGGCTAAAAATGAAATTTTAATCTAAACGTGAAGATGTGCAATTGGAAAATAATTTACCTGGGAGCGAATCAGGAGACTTAAAACAATGTCTGGTGAATTGTCTCATGATGATTCTATTGAAAATTATTTTGGATCGAGTCAATGAAAGAATGAATTTAAGGTTTGAGAAACGCAAACAACTCTAGTTGAACCTAAATATTTTTCATCCTCTAATTTTAAAAAATTAAAAGAAAACTCTATTCCACCAAAAGCCTTAAGTAAGTTGTCTGAAACATTATTTCATCTTGATAACAATGTAATGACAGAAAATCTACAGTCTGAACTTATTAACTTTGCCAATAGTTATGATACACTACAAAATTCTGCTATTGACCAATACACAATACAAATTTTTTTTTGTGATAATTTATTAGCCATCAGAACAGTTTACATTAAATTTGTACTATGAGCTAATAGTAGGACTTGTGTTGACATGTGAAGGGTAGCACCCAGTGGTGCTTGCCCTTATGTGACAATATATTGTTTAACAAAAGAACTATACATAACAAATTACTTATGTACATTAATCTGAGATTTTAACACATAATGACCCTAATTCACAGTAATTACTGAGATGGTGCTACTAAATCCCGTGGCCAGTTTCTTTTTAGTGTTTGTAGTGCCTAGCTTCCAGTAACGGTTGGACCATTTCGTTTGGATGTGATTCCAGTTTATTTTGGTGTTTGATTGCCATTTTCTGAATGACCTCTGATACAAAGGGTATGTTTAAATCTGTATGAATTGTCTGGTTAGACACAAACCAGGGGGCGTTAACAATGTTTCGTAATGTTTTTGATTGAAAACGTTGAATAATGTTGATGTTTGATTTACATGGACATCCCCAAAGCTCTATACCGTATGTCCACACTGGTTTTATAATTGCCTTATAAATGAGGACTTTGTTTTCAATAGACAACGGTGCTTTCCTACCTAATAGCCAATACATTTTCTTGACCTTCAGATCCATTTCTTTCCTTTTTTTATGTATATGTGTCTTCCACGTTAGTTTGGAATCTAAGTGCATCCCCAGATACCTGGTTTCTTTGGTTTGTGATACTAGTGAATTATTTATTGTGACTTAAGGGCATTGTTGACGTCTTAATGTGAATGTTACTATCTTTGTCTCGTTCACTTTGATCTTCCACTTTTGTAGCCAGTCTTCAAGTAAGTAGATATGTCTCTGGAGCATTTGGCTGGCTACCACAGGGTCTGTGTCAGTTGCTAGTATAGCCGTGTCGTCTGCGAAAGTTCCAATTAATGTATCTTCCATCTTTGGTATGTCAGCTGTATATAGTTTGTAGAGGACAGGACCCAGCACGCTTCCCTGAGGAACGCCAGAGTTGATACTACAGGGATTTGATGTTGCATTTCCGTGACGAACATGAAAACTACGGTTCGTCAGGTACGATTTTAGGAGCAGGAAGTATTTGTGGGAAAGTACTGTTTTGATTTTAAATAGAAGTCCTCTGTGCCACACCTTGTCGAATGCTTGAATAATATCAAGAAACAGTGCTGAACAATATTTCTTTTCTTCGAAGGTTTTGTTTATTTTATCTATTACGCGGTGACACTGTTGGACGGTTGAGTGCTCATCTCGAAATCCAAATTGATGACTAGGTATCCAACTTTCTTCTACATGTTCTGTACGTATTCTTTGGAGGAGTAGTTTTTCTAGCAATTTGGATAAAATTGGTAAAAGACTTATAGATCGATATGACGAGACTTCATTCGGTGGCTTTCCAGGTTTCAGCAGTAATATGATTCCTGCCATTTTAAATTTCTTAGGCCAATAGGACAGGCGAAATACCGCATTAAATATCGTAGTAATTAGAATTAACCATTTTCTGGGAAGCTTTATCAATATTTGTCCTGTTATTTTATCAACTCCAGGAGCTTTATTTTTTGCCATCAGATTAATTTATTTTTTGATTTCATAAGGCGAAGCAGGTGCAATTGGAAGGCTAAGCTGTAATGGTGAGTTAATGTAATCCTCAATTTCTTTATTTGGGTCTGTAGAGTGAGGAGTGGAGACTTTTTAAAAGGACGTGCAAATGTGTTTGCTTTCTCCTCATCGGATCTGGCCCATTCCCTTGTTTCAGTTCGAATTGGAGGGATTGTAGTTTGCGGTCTTTTAAATCATTTCGTTGCTCGCCAAATTGTATAATCAACGTAGAGGTGTATGCATTGAATTTATCATTTCGGAATTCCTTTAACTTAGCCTTTAATTTGTTTATTAATCTGTTGTATGTGTTTCTATCCTTTGCGTTGTGTGTTTTTTGCCAGATAGACCTTGCTCTCCTTTTTTCTGGTATTAATTTCTTGATTTCATGAGGAATATTAATAGCACTTTGGTGTTGTTCTGTTTGGGGAGTGGAGTGCTTTACGGCTTCTTGTATGATTTCTGTTAAATAATCTGTAGCTCGATCTAACTCATCAGGTTCTTTTATTTTGATCTTTAGGTTTACGTTTGTATCAATGTAGTTTCGAAAGGTATCTCAATTTGTGAATTTATTAATCGTCACAATAATGGGTGAATGGTCTGAGGAGAGATCATAACTTGATTCTACTGTGGTATAATTTGGTGAGATGCCGTTCGTGACACAGAAGTCCAGCAAATCAGGCACTTTGTTGAAGTCTGCTGGCCAATAAGTGGGTTTCCCCGAGGAGAGAAACCCCAAGTTGTTTTTACTTATGCATTCATAAAGTTGCCTGCCTGTAGGAGTAACCAATCGGGAACCCCAATGAGTATGTTTTGAATTGAAGTCTCCACCCGCTATAAATGATGATCCAAGTGTATGTAGAAACTGATCTTGGTGGACAGTATTCCGCTGATACAACCAGTGGTTGTGGTAACTTGTTGACTTGAATGGTTGTGGCTTGGATATGGTCTGTTTTGAATTGAGGCAGTTCATGATGCACTATGTTTTCCTTTATTAAGATTGCAGTACCACCATGGGCTGTTCCATCTGGATGTTCTGTACGGTAAATTGAATATGTGGGAATTTTAACGTCTCCTCGTTGTGTAGTGGGATTCGGAAATAAGCATTATATCAATACTGTTTATTTTGAGGAAAATTTGAATTTCATCAGTGTGTTGTTGGAGCCCGTTGGAGTTCCATACAGCTATTCTTAAAAACTGTGCCATTATGATGCTATTTTATTTATGACTGTGATGAGTAGAGTGAGGATTTTATGCAAAATGCATATCGCTTATTTTTTATAGTTGAAGAATATCGTTTTGTTTTTAGACGAATTGCACTAAATGCAATCATTTGACATTAATTAATTTTTGCATATTTTGCATATTTCGCCTAATACTGCATATTTTGCATATTTCGCCAAATACTGCATATATTGCAATTTTATGCATATTTTGCCTTTTTATTCATAATTAACATATATTTTGCATTTTTTCTATATCTTCCAAATTCGCTTTAAAATGCATTATTTTAACTTATTTTAAATTTTGTTATTGTGTCTAACTAAGAAATGTATTTTTAAATGAATAAGACAGGTTTAAAGAAAGATTATTACCTGCAGTTAAGTGAAACGTTAATACTTCCGGATTATGAAGTTTCAATGCCGCTATTTCGTAGTATTTGAAAATTCCAATGGTACCTAAGTAGATAGTTAAAGCATTGATTGAGGGAATTCCCGCAATCAAGGGTTAAAGTTATTTGGACTTTTTCAAGGTAAGTGTTTAGTTAGTTAATCCTTCTTGAAAATAATTTGAGAGTAACGGACAAAATGCAAAATTTTAAACATTCTTTGGGCGAAGACGTAACTGAATGGTACGGCTTTGTTAAGTGAACTTCAAGATGCCGAAAGTTAAAAATAGTTTAGTTCAAGTATGGATAAAAAATATACCGAGCTACGTCTGGATGATGACAAAGTGTTTTGCATAGCCTGTGGAAAAATAGTAAGTACCATTACATATTTTTAATTGATTTCGGAAATTAAACCCTTATTAATTGATGTAGGTTATTGAATTCACCGTTTTATCAGTTTTTAAACGCAATTAGATACTTATTTTTAAAATTAATTTTTCCTTAGATCATGTGCGAAAGGAAATCTCAAGTTACACAGCACATTGAAACCTCTCTTCATAAAAGAAAATTAGAAACATTTAAGAAAACAAAAGTTTGTCAGACACCTTTGCGCCAGTCGTTGTTTCAAGAAACGGCCAAAAGAAATGCACAAGAGGAATTTAATTTCGAATTGTGTAGTGCACTTGTTAAAGCCAATATTCCATTAAAGAAATTGCAAAATCCTAGTTTTAGGTCATTTTTAGAAAAAATTAGTAAAAAGCAAGTGCCAGATGAAAGCACGCTTCGAAAAAGGTATATTAATGATTTATATCTTGAAACTATGGGGCATATAAAGAAAATTACAAAAAATAAATATCTTTATTTTATAGTAGATGAAACTACAGATTGTTGCGGGCGATATGTTGCAAATTTAATGATTGGTTATTTAAGTGAGGCGCAGTCTAGTATATCTTATTTAATCGCTTCCAAAGTTCTTGAGAAAACCAATCATGCAACAATAGTTCGCTTTATAAACGAAGCTTTTATGCAATTTTTTATTCCTGATATTGTTGCAACAGATAAAATAGTTTTAATGCTGTCTGATGCAGCACCGTATATGGTAAAAGCTGGACAGCAATTAAAATTATTTTATGAAAATTTAATACATGTAACATGTCTCGCACATGGTATTAATAGAGTAGCAGAAACAATTCGTAATCAATTTCCATTAGTAAATAGTTTAATAAGTAGTATAAAGAAAGTGATTTTAAAAGCTCCGTTACGAATTCAATTGTACAAAGAAAAGTTACCTAATATTCCTCTACCACCAGAGCCTGTGATTACGCGTTGGGGTACTTGGTTAAATGCAGCTCTTTTTTATGCAGATCATTTGGAAAAAATAAAGGAGTTAGTTTTAGAAATTTCTGATAATTCAAGTACTTACGTTCAAAAAGCTCAATCCATTTTAAAGAAAACACAATTGCGCAATGAGCTGGCATTTATAAAAGCAAATTACTATTTTGTAAGTTCAACCATTGCTAAATTAGAAACGGAAGCATTGTCATTAAATGAATCTATGCAAATAATTAATAAATTTCAACAGCTGATTTCTGCTGTTTCAGGAAATATTGGTAAAACTATTTCTAATAAATTAAATGAAATTTTACAAAAAAACAGTGGATATCAGTTGTTACTAAAAGTTAATAATAAAGTTCTGAAACTTGAGGAAAATTCCGATGATCTTGTTATAAGTTTAGATTTGGCCATATTAGCCGCATTAAAATATGCACCCATAACTTCTGTGGATGTAGAACGCCAAAATTTTCTGCCCGAAAACTTGGAAAAATATTTAGTTATAAATTGTTTTGCAAATAGCAATGAGAGGGTGTAATCTTTATAAATCTATAGCGTATAAGTAAATATGTAATTTTTAAATAACACATAATTTTAAAATAATAATTGCTTTGTAAGTAGTAATGACAGGGTGCAGTTTTTATAAATGTATAAGTAAATATGTAGTTTTTAAATAACACATAATTTTGAATGTTAAAATAATAAGTTTGTATGCAATTTATCTTTTTCCTATTAAAAAATTACAAGCATATATACTTTTTTTATATATTAATGTTATAATTTGAAATTAACACAGGTAAATAGAAGATTCAATATTTATGCATATTTTGAATTAATAATGTATTTTTGATGCATATTTTAAGGTTTTTAAGTGCATATATATGCACATATTTCGGCATTTTATAGTGCATAAAATCCGCTCTCTAGTGATGAGCATATTTAGAATAGTGCTATTTTGCTGAATTAGCTGGTAGAATAGATTTTTGAACTCATCTAGGAAATTTAGGAATATTGATTCGTTTGTTGTTTGTGTATGATTTGAGTTGGATTTAAGGACTTGACTATACTGTTTGTTTATGGGCGGATTGTATGAAGGAGTTTGATTAGGGAGTGACGGGAATTGGCTTTGAGTTAAGGTCGGAGCTGTAGTTGTTCTGATGGCTCCAGTATGTGGCAGAATTCTCACAGGTTGGTATTTCCTTTGCAGTTCTCGATATACGGCGCATCCTTTATAATTTGCCGTATGTGGACCTTCACATAGGGCACACTTTGCGGGAGTTGTGTTGCTTTTAGTACAAGTGGCGGTGTTGTGGGCACCTCCACATTTCACGCATGCGTAAGGTCTATTGCAGTAGGCTTTCGTGTGATTGTATGCCTGGCAACGTGAGCACTGAGCTAAATCTGTTTTCCTCCTTGGTGGTTCTACACTAATATTTGTATGATGTAGGTATTTGAGTTTATAAAATATGTCTTTATTGTTTTCTGCCGGCTCTAAGTCGACAAAAAATAGAGGCAAGGGATCTTTGATGCTTCTACTCCTGATATTGTAGATATTCCTAACATTAAAACCGTTTTCAGTTAGTTCTTTTGTTATAAGCTCAATGGGTACAGAGTAATGAAGATTACGTATGACGACTCTATACGCTCGATTTTTCTTCATTTGATAGGTGTGATGTACTATATTTTTTGTTTGCAGGTGTTTTATTAGTGTGCGGTAGGAATCAGACGTTTTAACGTTTACTTTTATAGATTATCTGCCATTGCTTTGCAATCATAATCTTTTTCTGAAATAACACGGTTGAGGTTTTTAAGCTTATCAGGGAAGTTTTTAACACCATGGATAAACACAGGAGGGGGTTTAGGAGTATTTTCTTTTTGGTTTTTGTTTCTATCTGCTTGATTTTGTACCATTTCCACATCATCTTCTTGAGCAGCTAATGGTGCATATTTATTTGTATCATGAACGTCAACCTTTGTTATAATTTGATTTGCGTTGGGTTTCTTTGTGATATCCTTCTTTCCTTATTTTTTTCTTACTTCCTGCCAAGAAATTTCATTTGCGGATGTTTCAGAGTCCGAATCTGATTGCACTTCAGTACATACTGAGGGTGAAGGTGAAGGTGTGTAAGTGGTAGTTGGAAGGTGTTGCATTTGTGTTAGGTATGGATTCGTAATCTGGGAGTGAGTATTTTGCACAAATTCGGGAGCACCAGACAACGCGTGTCCATTATTTGGAACAGAGTTTGGTTGTATTGGGGCATTGGGTGCTTGCAATAATTGCTGTTGATATTGATTTCCGTATTGCAGGTAATTTGGTATGAAATTTTGATTTAATATTACGTTAGGATTTAAATTTGGTGCCATAGCTCCACCGTGAAGACCGGCGGGCTGCATGGCTTAATAGATTAATTAACTATCAGTAATTTGATTTTATGTTAACCACTTGTCACTACAAAGTGTAAAAATTGTGCGATCTGATGCTACAAGGTTCTAATCAAATACAAATTATATAGCGAGGCTTGCACAACCTTAACATTGGCATATAAATACTTGTTAACACTAACAACAACACAAGTTGTGTGTGTGTGAAAGACCGTTTTCGACATTAAAATTTCAAAAAATCGTTTAAGAGGTACACTAAGTGACGTAAATTCAGAAGATTTCATGTTAATGGCTGTGGAGAGAAAAGTGCTAAATGGTTTAGATAATGACTTAATAATTGATAAATTAGCTGAAACCAGTTCTTTGTTGCGAAGTGAGTTATCACGGGACGTTTTATCAGCGGAAGTATCACCCTAGTATCTAATATTGTATTGGATGTGTATATTACCCATTACCTATAATGAAATTGGCTTAGGTTTTGACTGCTCTACTATTTAGTCGAGACCTGCATTAGTTCTGCCAGCACGCCCCTGGATGGTGTCAGAAAATACTTATTATTTACTAGTCAACATACAAAATTAGTTTTTTCTACCATTCATAGAAATCTATTGTTTTATTTGATTCTTTATTTTATTTTTCAATTTATCCTTTTGCATTTTGTATTATTTTTTTCGCGATACCATTTTTACTTGCAGGAGAGGCAGCTCACGATGATATTATTAACTCAATAATAACTCCGAAGAATACTAAGAACTCTTACAAAAAAATTATTTTTTGAAAAATGAACTGCTGCATCCACAGCTGTTAATACAGATGTTGAATTAATGTTCAAATCTAAACATTTTATAAATGCAACATATTTCAACCCACCTACTGCAAGTTTCAATTTTTTTAATGGACAAATGAAAATATTTTTAGAATTTATTTTTCATTCTATTCACATTGACACACTGCACTCTGTAGTACAATAAAATTATTTGGCACTAAAATTAAAACTTAAAAATATTTAGACAAAAATAAATCGATCTTGACATTAAGCTCTCTCTCTTTTCCCAAACACACACCTGTATGAATCAATACCGTTTTTATCACTTATTATGTAAAGGTGATTCAAGTATATATTTTTTCTTATCACTATCATAAATATTTGTGTCTGAGATTTTCATATCAATTGTCTTTCATTGGCATTTGTGGAAAACTATGAAGTTTGTAGTCGAGTGAGAAAGATTAATTTTTAGAGAAGTGACGTATCGCCAGCTGATTTTAGCATGCACCGCCACTGTTGCAATCCGCCAGCATTGGATACACTGTTTCTGTTATAAACCAATGCCGCGACCTAATAATCAAAGCTGAAGTGTCGCCATCTATTATCACAAAATTATAATTTGTTTTTTGTTAATGCCTTTTTATTAAAAATTGATATATGTTTAGGAACAAAAACTATAGAATTAAAAAAAAAATTACAGAATGAATGTTGATAACATAACGCGCTATTATTGGTATCTAGCGCCTGGGAAAGCACATGACCGGCGTACACTGCTTCGACCCACTCCCATTCGTAACCGGTTCCGTCGCTAGCTTTTGCGACTCGTTCACTTGCAGTTGTGTGCGCGGTCTGTACGCAGTTGTTTCTACCGTACCCTTAACAAAAAAATCATACTTTAATAATGCCGTCTTTAACAGATCCAGTGGCTTTCGCTAAAGATTTTCTTGCCGGTGGTATATCAGCGGCTATATCAAAAACTGCCGTAGCTCCAATTGAACGAGTAAAATTACTTTTACAAGTACAACATGTCTCCAAGCAACTTACGGAGGAACAACGTTATAAGGGTAAGATTTACATCACATGTCTTATCTTTAATCACTTATATGATCGGCTTTACATGCTTTTTGAGAAAAATTCAATTCTGACGTAAATGCTAATTGTACCAAGGTCGTGTTCTACATTGTTTCGTAACACTGTTGAGGTTTTATTCCAAATAGTCATTTTCTTGATGTGATTTTTAAGTAAAAATCACATTTGGTTTTTACTGGTAAACTCCAGAATCAGAATCATGACACATGGTTGGTGTCGGTGACTTCCGTTTATAATACAAAATGGCGGATTCACGTGTATATTGTACTTTGATCAATATCACAGGATCATTCTTAAGGGATGATTGTTACATAATAATTTAGAAAATGAAACATTTAAAAATCTCGCCCAAATAAGTTATTACACTCTTGCCCTAGTTTAGATTTTATCTTGTCCTTGTGCCAACTTGGCATTGATTTTATCATTACATAACCTTCTTTAGCTGATCTGCATTTACTTAAATAATAATTATGCAACCCTTCAAAAATTTTTATTATTTGTATTACTTGCTAATTATTTTTAATAGCGATTACGTCACCAGACAACATTTTTATGCTAATCAAATTTTGTTTGCTTCTTCTGCTTAATTATTGGTTTGGTTTTATTTCCCATTAATTGTTAAAAGAAGCATATTTCTCAAATGATTGTCTTATCAAAGCCAAATTTTACGTTGTGCCCCTTTTTCGTTAGTTTTTATCGAAATCGCCATATTGAATAACAATTATTAATTAGAATGTACACCTTTAGGGGGTTTCTTTTTATAACAACCTAATTTAAGTTTTTGAGGAAATAACTTAAAATATCAATTTTTTTTGCTTTTAACTCAATTTCTGTTTTCTTTCTTTCTATTCTTTATAAAATGGCCATTAGGTTGAAATGCAAAATTTAACTATCAAAAACATGAATTTTATCGATGGAAATAGGTCGGTCATTTCAGCTAACAGTTATAAAACACTTATAATTTTATAGGTATGGTAGATTGTTTTGTACGTATCCCAAAAGAACAGGGAGTACTTGCTTATTGGCGTGGTAACATGGCCAATGTTATCCGTTACTTTCCAACACAAGCTCTTAACTTTGCATTCAAAGACAAATACAAGCAAGTCTTTTTAAGTGGAGTAGACAAACACACACAATTCTGGCGTTATTTCCTTGGTAATTTGGCCTCTGGTGGTGCCGCTGGAGCAACCTCACTTTGCTTTGTATATCCTCTTGATTTCGCTCGTACCAGGTATGTAAAAAAATTGTAATTTTGTTAAACTAATAAATTCGTTGTAGATTAGCTGCTGATACAGGTAAAGCAGCTGGTGAGCGTGAATTTACTGGTCTTGGTAATTGCCTTTCCAAAATTTTCAAATCTGATGGTTTATCTGGCTTATACAGAGGTTTCGGTGTATCAGTACAAGGTATTATTATTTACCGTGCCGCTTTCTTTGGTTTCTACGATACTGCCAAAGGTATTTTACCTGACCCTAAAAATACTCCAATTATAGTTTCATGGGCCATTGCTCAGGTATGTCACATAATCCCCCATCATTCATATAACTAATCATATTTTCTTGCAGACCGTAACAACTATTGCTGGTATTGTCTCATATCCATTTGACACAGTCCGTAGACGTATGATGATGCAGTCTGGTCGTAAGAAGGCTGATATTCTTTACAAAAACACCATGCACTGCTGGGCCACTATTGCAAAAACCGAAGGTGGTGCTGCATTCTTCAAAGGAGCATTCTCCAATGTACTGCGTGGTACTGGAGGTGCTATCGTATTAGTGCTTTATGATGAAATTAAAAATGTATTTTAAATAGTTATAACATTGAATTACATCGCATCTTATTTTAAAAAAATATAATAACGGGATACTTGTTCAACTTTTCCAAACGAAGTTAGTCGAAAGTATTTTTAATTGTGTGCTGTTCTGACATTCCGGGTGTAAAAACCAACATTGCAACCTACGGAAATGCTTTCACTGTTGGTTTTGCTGTCATTGCATCCGTTTTTTCACAATGCACGCATTAAGATACATAGGTTATATGAAAGTAGAAATATTTTTAATTAATTTATTTGATTAAACTCAGTGAATGGAAATTTTATCTTTTTAAGTATTAAATGTTACAAAAAAGGAAAATATAAATTTTAGTTAATTACATCTACTAATAGTAACATAACTTCCATATTTCGCTGCAGCTCCTAGTAGAATTATTCATTTACTTAAGTATAAGTTATATGTACACTTTATTTTTGTGACTCCAGTAACATCTTGTGTAAATAAGAGCAACAACAATGTGTAACGATTTGTTTTTAACAATTAAATGTAAGAATAACTGTTACAATGTTACCAAACTTGTTTATATTTTTGTTCGGCTTTAGACGGACCTAATAAAATCTGTAATACCAACCCATTTTATCAAATATTGACCAAAATTCAATTTAAATACCGGAATGTACATATTTTATATTTAGTGAAGGTTCATCTGTGTAAAAACTTACGCATTGATCTCTCCTAAATGGTATAAACATTTAAATTGATTTGTACAATAAAATATTCTTAATTACCTTTTCATGTCCAATCTAAATTTTATAGTATATGAACTTTGAACTTAATATCAGTAGAACAATGTCCCATGTGATTGTGTTGAGTTTGTTTTATAACGTGATCTTGACTGTTCTGAGCATTAATTATGCTGTATTTACAAACGCTTAAAAAGATCATTTTAAATCACTAGTTAAAATTGCTACATATACAGGGTGTCCAGAACGGTGTGCTCAAAACTGCAAGGACTTATAGAGTGGCTCAAAATAACCGTAGTCTTCATTTGAATTTTTTGCCTATCTGTCTGTTATGTAGTTGTCGCCCTTCAAAGTCGGAAGTTAAAAATTGAATTTCAATGATAATTTTTAAACCGCTTCTTTCATTACTATGAAATTTAGACACCCTAACTACCTCATAGAAAAAAATTTTTTTGCTTGAATTCATTGTACCTTTATTGTACAGGTAAAGTCAAAATTAAGTTTCGAATGGTTTTGAAAATACTATTTTATTTAAAATGTAAATTCTAAATAAAAAAACAATCTGTAAACATTTTGCAAGTGATGTTTGTCTGTTATGGAAATGACTGTCATTGTTGATGTAAATCGGTTAATAAAAACTGAAAAAAGTGAATACAGCTAAAACTGTAGTAGCGATTTGGAGGCATTTACTAATGAGGAGTGTGCAGACATGCATTTAATGGATTCACTAAAATGCATTTTTCTCGAAAACTGTAAGAGATATCGTTTTTGCACAAGAGTACCTTTTTTGTTGCTAAACGATCGGGGAATGAAACTACTACAGTAAAATTCCAAAATTGTTTATAATGTCAAAAATTGTGTTAATTTAGAATCTTAATTTTGGCTTTACCTGTACAATAAAGGTACAATGAATTCCAGTTAAGTGTCAAAAAATGCCTTTCTATGAGATAGTTAGGTTGTCTAAATTTCATGGTAATGAAAGAAGCAGTTTAAAAATTATTGAAATTCAATTTTTAACTTCTGACTTTGAAGGCCGATAACTCCATAACGAAAACAGATAGGAAAAAAATTCAAATCAAGACTAGGGCTATTTTGAGCCCCATCTAGGCGTCCTAGCAGTTTTGACCACACATTTTGGACACCCTGTATAAACCTAACCCCATCAGCCAATAAAATACATTTCAAATTTTGCACCAATCAATTAACTGGCAAGTGTTATATAAAACTACCCTTTTGAGTTATCCAAAAAACAGGTAACTACAAGTAACTACAAAACATCCTACATATTAAAATAATTGGGTCATTTAGTTCACGCAGATTGCGAGACAACCACTTGCCGGATTTCGATTTTTTTTTTTTGATATGAAGGTAATTTTGTGTAGAAAGAAATAACGGATAATGTTTTAATTTTTTTGAAAAGGTATAGCAGTCGACGCTAATATTGTCCATTTACATATATACGTTTGTATTTAATTCATTATGCGTTTTATTATCATCATTAACCCTAGAGTCACACCGTGAAGGATTTGGGCATGAATCACACTGTGGGGTTGCTGGTAACCCATACTTAAAAAATCGTTTTTGACCTTATGCGATCAATAAAACACTTGTAATTTATTTTGTACATATAAATAAAAAAAAAAAAATATATTGCACTCTTAAAACTATATTATTATAAGTTTTTTGTTATGAACGAATAAGTTCAAAGGTATATTTATTTATATTTATATATATATATATATATATATATATATATATATATATATATATATATATATATATATATATATATATATATATATATCAGTGGTCGTACGACCTGTACTTTGCTAAGTACCACCTAACCAACTGCGCCACCAAGGTTCAAGCCCCAATTGATGTAAATTTTGTCTTTATGTATGTAGAACGGATGTCAATTCTAAATATACTATATATATATATATATATATATATATATATATATATATATATATATATGGTCGTAAAGTAAGGAATAAATTCAATATCTCGTAAAGCACAATTTTTTCAAAAGTCGCTTGGACCCGTCGATTTTATATTTTTCGGGCATAATTTGCGAAAAAAAGAATTTGCTAAAAAATTTTTTTCAAATTGCAACCCAATTTTTTATTGCATTTTGGATTGCCCTTACAATTCTAGTTCTATAGTAGGCTTTGGATTTATGACGCGGAAACAAAGAATAATTAATGTCAATAGTTATTATCGTTGACAGTTCTGTGTGTATTTTCGTAACGTTTCACTAGTTTTCAAAGTCTATTATTAAAGTTATTAGCGTTGACAGTTCTGTGTGTATTTTCGTAACGTTTCACTAGTTTTCAAGGTCTATTATTAAAGTTATATATATATATATATATATATATATATATATATATATATATATATATATATATATATATATATACAGTAGTCGTAAAGTAAGGAATAAATTCAATATCTCGTAAAGCACAATTTTTTTCAAAAATCGCTCGGACCCGGGTGTCAAAAAAGATTTGCTAAAAAAAATTTTTTTTTTCAAACTGCAACCCAATTTTTTTATTGCATTTTTGGATTGCCCTTACAATTCTAAACATTTGTCATGTAGCATGTGCTATACCTAAGTCCAAGCGTTTTGGAGTTATTCGCATGCAAAGTTTAAAAATTGAAAAAAGATCATGAACAAAACGAAAAATAAAATAATTTTTATCACGTTTTATTATATCGAAAACAAAGATTCGTAAACTTAAAAATAATTTTATTTCAGCAAATGTTCGAAATGTCCTCCGTTATTCAACTGACAATAGCCTAATCGATCTACAAATTCCTGCTGCACATTTCGAACCATTTCGGGCGTTATTCGACGTATTTCTTGACGGATGCGTTGTTTTAAATCATCTACATTTGCCGGTTGGCTTTTAAATACCTTGCCTTTAAGGTATCCCCATAAAAAAAGTCTAGTGGTGTTAGATCGGGTGATCTTGGTGGCCACTCAATAACACCGCTCCTTTCAATCCACCTGTTTGGGAAAGTGTAGTGCAAATAAGTTCGAACTACCACAGCAAAATGGGGGGAGCACCATCTTGTTGGAACCAGATGTTATGGTGTAGCAAATCCGGACGTTCTATCTCAGGAAAAAGGGTAGCCAGAGCTGGAACAAGTTCCTCTTCTAGAAAACTCAGGTATCTCTCACCTGTTAAATTTTCTTCAAATAAGAAAGGCCCCATAATAATGTCACCAACAACGCCAGCCCACACGTTTATTTTTCGATTGAATTGTGTATGTCCTTCCCTCATCCAGTGTGGATTTACATCGGCCCAGTACCGATAGTTCTGGGTATTTACGTCACCATTCAAGCAGAAAGTGGCTTCATCGGAAAAAAATATATTTTTCACTAAATTTGGATTCTCCAAACACATATTTTTGCAAAAGCTCACAAAATTCAAGGCGCCTCTCAAACTCTCCTTCCAAGAGTTCTTGATGAACTTGCATCTTATAAGGGAGGTATTTATTCGTTTGTAGTATTTTTAGAACACTTGTTTTTCCAATGTCCTTTGCTACCTGCCTAGATACTACATGCTGATTATCTTGAACCGCCAATAAGACTTCTAACTGCTTATTTTCATCAACTTGAGGACGACCACATCTAGGAACATCTCTTACATGACCGAATTGACTAAACTTCTGCTCAATCTTGCTAACTGTCGATTGCGATATTGGCGGACGATTGGGGTATTTTTTATTAAATAACTCACAAACTTCCTGCTGCGTTCTAACTCGATTACCGTAGCCAATCATCATCAAGATTTCTATGCGCTGTGTCTCAGTAAGCCGCATATTAATGTAATTTAGTGTTAAAAAAACGAAAATATACTTTGAAAAACTAGTGAAACGTTACGAAAATACACACAGAACTGTCAACGATGATAACTTTAATAATAGACCTTGAAAAACTAGTGAAACGTTACGAAAATACACACAGAACTGTCAACGCTAATAACTTTAATAATAGACTTTGAAAAACTAGTGAAACGTTACGAAAATACACACAGAACTGTCAACGATAATAACTATTGACATTAATTATTCTTTTGTTTCCCGCGTCATAAATCCAAAGCCTACTATAGAACTAGAATTGTAAGGGCAATCCAAAAATGCAATAAAAAAATTGGGTTGCAATTTGAAAAAAAAAAATTTTTTTAGCAAATCTTTTTTGAGACACCCTGTATAAATTTTTTTTCGCAAATTATGCCCCGAAAAAATATAAAATCGACGGGTCCAAGCGACTTTTGAAAAAAATTGTGCTTTACGAGATATTGAATTTATTCCTTACTTTACGACCACCCTATATATATATATATATATATATATATATATATATATATATATATATATATATATAGTATATTTAGAATTGACATCCGTTCTACATACATAAAGACAAAATTTACATCGATTGGGGCTTGAACCTTGGTGGCGCAATTGGTTAGTGCGGTACTCTAGCAAAGTACAGGTCGTAGGTTCAAATCCTACTCGAGGTAAACTTTTTATTTATGTATTTAACAAAATTAATAATACTAGATGTAAGGTTAAGCCAACAACATAAAATGAGAATCAGGTCAAGCACATCAAAAATTTGGCATGTAAAATTATTAGAAAATAAGGGTTGCAATATAAAAGATGTATATCGTATTGAAGTGATTAAATGTTCACAGGTGAAATAAAATGTTAAAAACGTTGTAGCGTTACAGGTCTACAAAACAAATTTCTGGTAGCCCCTTTGTGTTTAAAACCTTATTTAATAAAATTAATAATAATTCTTAAAACTGTAAGGCAATAAAAAATTGGAAAATAGAAAACATGTAAAAATAACATACAAAAATCGTACTCTATCTTGGTAACTTATAAACGTACAAACACTCTATAAAATTTAAGAAAAGTAAATTGTAACTTTAAAGTTTAAATAAACAACTAAAAAAAAAAACTAAAGAAGTCACTTAAAAATTTTATTTTATTTCTTTTTCGCAGTCTTGGAATATACTAAGCCTATGTTCCGCACAAAGACTTTTTGAACAAAGTGTACACAACGTCTGTCCCTTTCGATCTTTTTTTCTGGGACAATAAGCACATCGTCCTGGTTTGGAAGAAGCTGCCCTAGCTGGAATTTCTTCTTCAATTCCAAGAATTCCTCTTATGGACATACATAATTCTTTAGGAAGTCGTTGAGAGTTAACTCTTGTCGTGAGGTGCTCCTCCACTAATGCAAAAGCAAGCTTCTTCAAGTAGTCGCTTCTTTTGGGCCTTCGATCCAACTCGTTCAACTTGTGAACTACCAATGAGTTAATTCCTGCGGCGTCAAATATCCCATAAAATATTCGTAATGGCCACCTACGAGTTTTTCTTGCGACCGTTGCAGAATGGCACAGCTGGTCAAAGGTCTCAACACCACCTTTGGTGCTATTATAAAATAGGATAATTTCAGGCTTGTTTGACTCAGCGTCGATTAATTATTGATCGTGCATTGTCGACAGTAGCACTAAGTTCTTGTTCTTTCTAGGAACAAACGAAACTAATGTTGATGTTTCATCAAATACGAACTGGCAAGAAGAAACCGGTTTGCCTTTAATTTCAAGTAACTGCATTGGAATATCTGGTTTATTCTTCCGCATTGTTCCAACCATAGTAAGTTTTTTAGTAGCTAATTCATTGGCCAGTGAGTATGATGTAATCCAGTTGTCCATGGTTATATTTCGGTTGCTTCCTTGAATACCTTCTGACAACTGTAAAACATATTGGGTTGGAATAGGTTTATCAGAATCTCTCTTCTTTTCCTAAGTATGGAATTGCAGAAGACATATATGAAGTTTTGGCGTCACACATCATTACAAGTTTTATCCCGTATTTGTCTGGTTTACTGGGCAGGTACATCTTGAAGGGGCATCTTCCTCTAAAACTTAACGGTTGCTCATCAATTGTTACGTATTCCGAAGGAACATAATTAGATTTACTGATGAAAGTATCCCAAATTTCTCTAATTGCTGAGAACTTATCATTAACGATTCGTTCACGTCGAGTAGTCTTGTCGTCAAATTTAAGGCAGTTAATTAAGAAATCAAAACGATTTTTGCTCATTGTGGACCTAAACTGTGGTGGTCTTAGCACTTTGGACCACATATCAATAGTTGTAAGATGGGCATCTTTCAGAACTCCGCTTAGATATAGCAGACCAAATAAAGCACGTAATTCTGTTGCGTGGGTAGAAACTAAATAACTAAATAACATGCATTTTTATATTTTATTTTCTGTCGCTCGATTTCTTGGTTTGTATGCAAGACAACTTTGTCCACCATTTCATCTGTTATGAATAATTTCCAAGTCTCTTTTATGGTCTTTACATTTTTAGCATCACCTTTAGGACCACGTAGACGAATCACAAGATTTTTCTTAGGCGTTCTTGAATTCTTCGAACTACTCGATGTCCATTTTTACCATATACTACTTTCCTTTGAGGCACATCATCTTCCGTTTCGGATTCTGTGTCCAGTTCATCTTCCTCTCTATCGTCCGTTATAATGCAGTCCTCCCCCTCGCTCTCTTCGTCTTCGAAAATTGAAACATTTCCATCTTCATCACTAACATGTTCTTCTTCGCTATAATGGGCCAATTCTGCATCAGTCAGAGGTCGTTTGGAATTGTATGACATTATTACAGCTTAAAACAAAAACATTCATAAAGTAGGTATCTAAAAATTAACACAAATACAAAAAACTACTTAAGAGAATTTTCTGTCGCACGAATCACACCGTGGGGTTGTATACAACCCTGTCACACAAAACTCAACTTATAAAAATAAATATTCAACTCAACTAAACGACACGTGTACACACTAATGCTACATACACTAGACTAAAGGTAAATAAACTCGTAATCCCCATTGGTACCCTGGCGTCTGCGTAATACAACTTCTTTGTAGCGACGGGTCGCCGGCAACCCCACGGTGTGATTCTAGGGCTAAATTTAATTTTGAACACAAAATTTTGCGGAGGAAAGGCTAGTGTATTATTAAAATTAAATGTAATATATTTGCCCAACATACAGGGTGTTTTTAAATTCAGGAGGTGATTGCCCGAATGAAATTATGATGGCTCTTTCCTATAACAAAATCTCCTCAGCCCACCCCCTTTCGAGATCACCCCTGAAAGGTGTTGAGTAAAATTAAGTTTTTTTTTTTTCTCAAATTTAAGTAAAGATGAAAATTTTGCAATTTCTGTGCACCCACAAAGGACTAACCAGCGGTGTTTTTTCAACATTTATTATGAATTGTGTTTTATTCTTGCATTTTACATCTAAACTGTTTTACACTCTCAATACCTAGTTTATTACTAAATAAAAATCATGATATTCTATTTCATTTGTTTTCCGAATCTATTCGTTCTAGGAAAAAACTTTAAGATTAAGAAATGTTTTTAAATAAACAGGGATTTTAAGTAACATTTTTATTTCACAAAACCCAATCACGAAAAAAGATTTGATATTAAATAAATTAAGGGTTGCTAATTTCATACCCTTATAATGTAACAGGAATGTTGAAAAATACCGGTGGTTGGTCCTTTGCGAGTGCACGGAAATTACAACATTTCAAGTTTCCATCTTGAATTAAATTTGAGAAAAAATAAAAACTCAGTTTTACGCACCACCTTTTAGGGGTGATATCTCGGAAGGGGGTGGGCTCTGAGGAAATTTTGTTATAGGAAAGACCCATCATAATTTCAAACGGGCAATCACCTGAATTTTTTCGCATGAATTTAGAAACAACCTGTATATAAAGTAAAATAAAGGTAGAAGACAAATTCTACCAACAAGAGTTTGGGATGGCGATGGGTTCACTATCACCCATAGTGAGCAATATATATATATATATATATATATATATATATATATATATATATATATATATATATATATATATATATATATATATATATATATGGAAGATTTTGAAGACCAAGCGATATCCGAATTTACAGAGAAACCAAGGATGGCTTAGATACGTGGACGATACTTTCGTAGTTTGGCAACACGGCAAGCATAAGCTAGATGAATTCCTAGATCATCTAAATAGCTGCGCACCCTCCATAAAATTCACAATGGAATTGGAGTCGGAACAAAAACTGCCATTCCTGGATGTACTTGTACACAGGAATGACAACACTTCCACTACAAGTGTATACAGGAAACCTACCCACACGAGGAGGTATCTACACTACAACTCCAATCACCACAAAAACGTGAAGTTAGGTGTGGCAAAATGCTTCTACGATAGAGCAAAAACCATATGCTCAAAACAAGAGGACCTGAACAAAGAAAAAGAAAATATCGCTAGGACACTCAAAGAAAATGGCTACCCCGATTTAACAGCTAACCTAAACAGGGAAAGGGTAACCCAAAAAGAAGAACCTAAATATACAGCGATAATACCATATATACAAGGTACCTCAGACAAAATATGAAGGATGGGCAGCAAATACAAGATACGCACTGCCTTCAAATCGACCAGAACGTTCAGGGGAATACTAACCAAAACCAAACCATACAATGAAGATCAGAATTCCAAGAATTGTGTATATAACCTATCATGCGAATGCGGCAGAGCATACATAGGAGAGAGCAGTACACCACTCAAAGTGAGAACACAGGAACATAAGAACAACGTCCGCAAGGGCGAAACAGAAAGATCAAGAATCGCCGAACATGTCTGGAACGAAGACCACCACATCCAATGGGATAACACACAGATAGTGGCAAAGGACGAGAACTCAACTCGTCGAAAACTTAAAGAAGCCACATACATCGCACTACCAGAAAATCCAATAAGCCAAGCTAGTGTAGAAATGAAACCCATATGGATTTCTATAATGCGCTAAGAGCTTAAGCGCAATACACCTGCGCAAGAAGTTACTGCGCAACATACGCAATAAACTTCTGCGCAACACGAAAAGATTATATATATATATATATATATATATATATATATATATATATATATATATATATATATATATATATATATATATATATATATATATGTATATTGGAGTAGTCAAGTGCTTGGGAAAAATTATATATAACATATGAATTCGACTCAAGTGCGAAAACAGCCTGATGACGGAAGCAGAGTCCGCTTCCGAAACGTCGTGCTCAAAAAGCATAAACTGTGGAAATAGGCCCGATCAACTCCACTAACATATATATATATATATATATATATATATATATATATATATATATATATATATATTATTATATTATTAAAAAAAAAAAAATGTTATAGCGCCGATCTATATCAGACTTAGATGTGCATCGAATAAAAATAGTTTCATCCCTATAGGGTGTTCCACAATTGCAGTTCCGGGCTCAGCTTTGTTTTGTTAAATGGAACCCTATATTTATTTAATTTTATTATTATTTGTCTTGTTGAATGCTAAAAAACGGTACTTCGTTTTTAAATTTATTTTGTGGCGTTGCCAAGTTAGAGCATTTTTTCTTTAAAAAAGTGAAAATTTAATATTAACAGTAGAACTGTAAGGTTTGGCAAACGAGTAAACAAGACCTTGCTCTATCTTTTGACCTTTATACTTCCTGATTATACTATACTGGGTGTTTACAAAATATGGTCAATTTTTGCAAATTTTAAATGACCATAACTTTTGTTTTTTAAATGGAACACCCTGTATTTTATCATGTCATCGTGTTCTGTTTTTAATTCTCTTACTTTTTTATTAAGCATGTAATATACCTAACGTTACGCGTTCTCGATATATTTAGGATTTGTTGCAAAATTAATGACAATTGTGACAAACTGGACGGTCTATACAAAAGTAATAAAGTAAACAAAAGAATTTGTATTTGAAAAATCATAAATTATTGAGAAAATTATGAATAAGTTATAACTAAATCAAATGCTCGATGTGTCTACCATTTTCTTGTAAACCGGTGTGAATTCTCCTCAAAAAAGGATCGTCAACATTTCGCAGCATATTTTGGTTAACCATTTGAAATGCATTCCGTATTCTAATTTTCATATCTTCTTTGGTGGTAGGAGATTCTTGCTTTTAATATAACCCCACAGGAAAAAATTAATTTTGTCAGATCAGGAGTCCGAGCTGGCCCTCCTCTCCCAATCCATTTATTGGGAAACGTTCTGTCTAGATGTTCTCTAAGAATGCGACTATAGTGGGGAGGCGCACCATCCTGCTGAAACCACATCCTTTGACATATGTCTAACGGCAATTCAAGGAGCGGAGGTAACTCATTTTGAAGAAATTCAAGATAGGTTTGACCATTAATGCTTCTTTCAAAAAAGTAAGGTCGAATTATATAGTTCCCTACTATCCCGCCCCACACATTCAAAGACCAGCGATGCTGATGATCTATTCTTCTAATAGCGTGGGGATTTGTATTGTCATAATAATGGAAATTATGCCTGTTCACAAAACCATTTTTGTGAAAGGTTGCTCGTCGGTCATCTAAATGTGTTTAAAGAAATCATTGTCCTGTCCTAATCGTTCCAGTGCCCACTGGGAGAATTCCAAGCGTCTTTGAAAATCATTTGCATTCAGCTCTTGGACTAGTTGAAAATGGTATGGATGAACTTTATTTTTTCGAATAATCTTGGAAACACTAGTTTGACTAATACCTAAATCAGCACTGAGGTTTTTTGTGCTAACGTTTGGATTTTCCACTACACTGGTTAGTACCACAAATACGTTTTCTTCGTTTATAACCCTTTTTTCTCGTTCTTTTGTTTCGTATTGTACATGTCCTGTTCTTTCAAATCTTTCTTTGAGTTTTTCAAATATCCTTGGATCAGGATGCCTGCGCTCAGGAAATCGTTGATAAATTCTCGAAGCATGAAATGAATTTCTTTCACCTTCGCCCAAAGCGTAGACCATGTCAATACATTCATCTTGTGAAAATTTAATTTTCACACTAAACTGAGGAACTAGTGAATGACGTTTAAGACAAACGTCAGGAATTATAAATCGCAGGCCTGCTGGATGCCCTTTTTACACTTATTGCCATATTATAAAATTATGATTTTAAAAACTCGAATAAGAAGTAACCTTTGTCCATTAGTGTTTATTGGACCATATTGTCAACAAGACATTTACGATTTGTAAATATTCAAAGCAGAAGTCATGATTATTTTATTAATTTTGCAACAAATCTTAAATATTTAGAGAACGCGTAACGTTATGTATGCTTAATAAAACAGTAAGAGAATTAAAAACAGAACACGATGACATGATAAAATATAAGGTGTTCCATTTAAAAAACAAAAGTTATGGTCATTTCAAATTTGCAAAAATTGACCATATTTTGTAAACACCCAGTATAGTATAATCAGGAAGTATGAAGGTCAAAAGATAGAGCAAGGTCTTGTTTACCCGTCTGCCAAACCTTACAGTTCTACTGTTAATATTAAAGTCTTCAGAACAATTTAAGCAAAGGTATAAATTTACACTTTTTTAAAGAAAAAATTCTCTAACTTGGCAACGCCACAAAATAAATTTAAAAACGAAGTACCGTTTTTAGCATTCAACAAGACAAATAATAATAAAATTAAATAAATATAGGGTTCCATTTAACAAAACAAAGCTGAGCCCGGAACTGCAATTATGGAACACCCTATAGGGATGAAACTATTTTTATTCGATGCACATCTAAGTCTGATATAGATCGGCGCTATAACTTTTTTTTAATTTTTAATAATAAAGCCAGGATCTTCCGACGGCGTGCTAATGACTCACCCTGTATATACTGACTTCCATAAAAATTGCAACACCTAGAATTTGTTGAAGGATTTTATTGAAATTTTCGTCAACGTTGTCTTTCATTATAACAAACAAACGATTAAAATTTGAATAAAATCTAGCTAGTAGTTTTTTTGTTTGTTTTTTCCTTTGCACTTAGTAACAATAAATTTGAAGAAATAAACCAATCAGTGTGTAATTAACTGTCAATTTTGCAAATTGTTTGTTCACAATTTCGTTCTGAACTTGGGAACAATGCCAAGAGTACGTCATCATCAACATTTTTCCCAATTAACTGATTTTGAACGTGCCCGTATTATTGGCATGAGAGAGGCCGGACTTTCGCTAAGAGAAATTGCTCGTTGTGTAAACCGAAATGTTACAACGGTATTGAGATGTTGATCTAAATGGTCCGAGAAAGGGGTGCAACAACGTCACCCTGGATCTGGACGTCTCCGCAGGACGAAGAACGTCGCTTAAGACTTTCGGCCACAAGACAACTCGACCGATTTCAAATGATTGGATGAGAGGTGTAGGACCCAGAATGTCAATGTCATATGTTTATCGCCAGATAAGGTCTTATGGGCTGCGTTCATATCGTCAATTTTTATGTCTTTCTCTTACACCACTTCGCCGTCTACGCTGGTTAGAATAGAGCAACGAAAGAGCGAATTGGGCGCTAGAATGGCATCGAATTGTGTTTAGTGACGAGTCCCGATTTTGCTTGTGGGCCCACGATGGTCGTAGGAGGGTCAGATGGATGCGTGGAGTACGTAAAAATCCAACATTTTTTGTGGAACGCAACACAGCCCTCACACAAGGAGTGATGATATGGGGTGCAAGTATATGGACGATAAAAAAAACGAAAGCATAAGCGTAGCTGCGAAAAAAGCAATCTATGATGGCATGTTTGTCCCGTCAGTACTGTATGGAAGTGAGACATGGGTATGTCAAAAAAGCACGAAAGTAAAATAAATGCCGTAGCCATGAGATCTACATGCGGTAAAACGAGAAGGAATAAGATGAAGAATGAGTGTATAATGAAGGAGTGTGGCGAAGAAAGGACTATGATGGATAGGTATAAAAGTAGTACACTAGGTTGGTTTGGTCACATCGAAAGAATGAACAACGCAAGATTAACAAAGCAGATTGATGTGGGTGAAGTTAGAGGTAATATTGGGTCTAGTAAGCCGCGTAGAACTTGGCTGCGTGCGGTACAATGTACGATAAAAGAAAGATATATACGAGTTCTGGTGTATGCAGATGACAATCTTATTAAGCGAAAATGCCGACTGGCTACAAACTTCTCTGAGAAAGATTTCAAAATAAACGGGATTGTTTTGCCTACCCCGCAAGAGAATGGCGTGTGTGTTATGTTATGTTAAAATTATTTCATTTTGTTTAATCTCCACTTTGTAGGTTGGAAGGTCGTATGTTGTTCCACGTCAGATATCTTTATTTCAAAAAAATTGGGGAGTGATCGAAACATCGGTGAATGAAATTTGTATGTAAAGGCTTTTGGGTACGAGATGTGTTTTGCGTTATTTATGTTTTTATCTGAAAAAAAGTGGGGGAGAACGCGCCAGAACTTCTAGTTTAAAATAAAGGTAAGATGAGCTATTATCTACTTTAAATATTGTATTTCTCCAGGCGTAATGACAACTCTTGAAAATGTCTGTTACTCTCTCGGGGACAATTTGAATTAATTAACTAAATATGCATTAAAAAATAACTTTAAATATATAAAATTGGAATTACAGTTGTTGGCAGCCAGAATGACACACTCAAATAACACTACTGTACAAAAGCCCAAACGTGTATGTAAATAAAGTAGGTACCTACTTTTCTTTGAACTTTTGACACAATTATTATTATACTCATAAAATGTTAACGAAGCAAAAAATATTACAATATTCTTATTAATGGACTGTTGTAACCATACAGAGGTGCAGCAAACGGTGCAGTATTCTGGTAAACTAGCCTGGCAGATAAACCACTACTTTTAAAATCATCAGCTCCAATTCGCTGCAAGCTACTACTGGGTTGCAATAAATAATATTGTCCTCTAGCTACCGCATTTGAAATTGCTAATGTGGAATCACCTGAATCAAAGTCTTGAGGCTCGACCGGTTCCTAAAATTAACAATCAATTAGTCACGTATCAGTTAAAAATAGTATCTAAGCATACCCGATTTCTTGGTTTTTGCAAAGGAACAAAATTTTGATTTCCTCCCCCTACAATGTCATCGTCGTCATTAGTTTTTGAAAATTCAGTTGTGGGTGCTTGGTAAAGTCGATCTTTTACTTCCAGCCTTTGAGTGTTTACTTGGGTCTGTTGATCTCGTACACTTGCTGATTCATCAGGAGATCCGTATTGTGACTGTATACCTTGTTGATTCCTTCCAGATCCTCCTGTCTGAATTGTCGCGGTATCGTCCCCTTGAACGTTTGGTGTACCGTATTCTTGTGCGAAATTCGGTAACCCATTCGTATTAATACTTGCACCTTGACGATTAAATTGTCGATTGTTTTGCCCATTAAAGTTAGTTTGATCTCTTGGAGCTCCATAAAAGCTACCCTGCCTAACATCAAATTGATTGTTTGAGAAACTGCGTAGGGTTTCTTGTCCTCCTCTAAAATCTATAGGATCTAGTGTTGGTAACGATGTTGCTGTGGATAATTGTGGAGTATTATATTCGCGATTTGGTAACTCAAATTGTCGGCCTGGTGGTCGGTAACCCCTTGGTGCATAAGGTGTACCCCAAACTAATGTAATTTCTAATACTGTAAATAAAATTAATGTTCTCACCTTCATTGCTGACTTTGTGCTACTAACGATTTACCTATTACAATTGGATTATTTATACTTTTATCGGTTTATTGATATGCAAGTCAAAAAGTGTTGGTACGTGATGCATTGTTACATAAGAATTCGTCTTTATTAATATTGTTTGTGGGACGTGTAAATGTAGGTGTTTTGGAAATTATGAAAGTTGCAATTTATTTTGGTCTAACATTTAAAAAGGGGTTTTCTCCGTGTAAAAAAGTCAAGGATGTACACGTTTTTTGATTTTGAAAGTGTGGTAATTCATTAGTATTCAATGCGGATTCTTTTATTACAGATTTAAATTGGCTAACTTTAGATTTATATAATGATTCTAATACAGGTTCTGATGTATTATACTTCGACTAAACAATGTTTTTTTATGTTTCATACACATTATGTAGGGGAAAGTCGGACAAAACCGGGACGCTAATATTTGATCATAGATATTTCTTTTTATTAAAACAATAAAGTTTCAAATATACATTATCTGAATACTATAAGATGTAACCTTAAAGAAAACCTATGTAAAATGATTACCACATATTTTATTTATAGTCTAGAGGCACATTTTGAAAAAATATTAAAATACTCGGTTTTGCCCCACGGGTTGGGTAAAATCGGGACATCATTTAACTATATAGAAAAAAAAAACAAAACAACTTTATATTATGAACTTTACACTTATCGTAGGGATGGAATAATATTTATACTAAATAATACTGATTTTTATCTAAACAAACATTAAGTTTCCGAACAAAAGTCACAGGTAAATGAGTCATCTTCTTCCGCATTAGAACAAGCTTTGTGGGCCCAATTTCTGCACACATTGCACTGAACCCACCCTTCTTTTACTTTAGACTTTGTGTACAATTCATTGCAAAACATGCAAGTCTCATCTTCCTCTTCCTCTTCTGAAGTTGATTCTGCTGTGTCATAGCACTTTTTTTTCTTTGACTGAGGTTTTATATTAATTTTCTTTTTTTTCCTTTTCTTTATCTCCTTGTTTATTTTTGTTAACATTCTCTTCATGTTGTTCCTGTTTTGAAATATTTGCTGTAGTGGCATCGCAATTATTTTTCTTTGGCTGATTTTTTATATTTTTCTTTATTTCCTTTCCAATACTTTCTTGGTTATTTTTGTTGGTACACTTTTCATCTTCCCCATTAGTCTCCATTACTTTTCTTTTTATGCTTTTCTTCTTTTCCTTTTGCTTTTTTTCTTCTTCTTCCTTTTCTAATTCTACCTTGTAAGGGCTTGACGTAAGAATTACGGTTTTTCCCTTTTTCCTTCCGGTCTTCGTTTGTGGTTTCCTGTTAAACTCTTGAGGAGGAGGCATCATCATTCTTGGTGAAATTGAAAATGACGAGGTCCCTGCTGATGTAGTAGGTTGTGGATCCAAATCAATGTTTGTCACCGAGGTTGTTACTGGATTACATTGGTCTGTGCTCATAGGAAGATTGTCTACCTTGGGAGTTTTGCTGGCTGATAATTCATTGTTGTTTTGCCCAGAGCAACAATTTTCTTCACGATCCAACTCATTAGGAGAAGCGATAGCCCTGTTTGTTATTTCTTCAGGTGCATACAAATGGTCAGGAAAGATATCCCTATTAAAGGGATGTATTCCAGTTTTTTCAAACCCTTTAATGGCAGTCTGTATAATAGCAGCTCTAGTATATGCTGCTGAGAACAGTTTTTCCACTTGATATATTGTAACTGCTCGGCCGGGATGAGCAATCAACCATTTACGAACTTCTTGTTCGTAGAATGTGCTGAGAGGAGCCATGAACGACACATCCAGTGGCTGAAGACGGTGCGTCGTGTGAAGGGGGAAACATAACAAGATGACATGTTTTTATCTCGCCATATTTATAAGAGCTAAGCTCTTTGTGTGAGAAGCGTGTCCATCAAGTATAAGAAGGACTGGTTTTTCTTCAGAAGGGTTAGCGTAGATCACAAAGCGTTGAAACCAAGCAATAAATGATTCTGAATTAATCCAGCCACTCTCATGAAAGTATGCAGATGATCCTGGTTGCCCGTCGTCCATCAGCATCGGGTTGTTTCTTTTCCGAGGAAACACAAACATGGGTGGTACGAAATTACCAGCTGCGTTCATACACGTTTCAACCGTCACTAGAACTCCTCGTTCTGCCGAAGACAAGCAGCCAACTTGCTTTTTTCCACGCAAGGCTAGGACTTTCGAAGGTTTGTTTGGAACTGTTAATATCCCAGTCTCATCTACGTTGTAGATATCGCTGGGTGACATATTATGCTTTTCATAAATGGACTGGAGTAAGTCATAAAACTTTCCCACTGCAACTCTATTGAATCCTTTTGCACGCGGAAGAGATGTCTTCTCAGGATCCCTCAAAGAAAGCCGAAGGTGTCTACGAAGGAAGCCGTACATCCATTCCTTTCCTGCCATTTTCCTCTCTTTATTGAATGAATTTGGAATACCGTTTTTTTCTGCTAATTCAAATGCAAATTTACGCAGATCATGTAGTGTTAGACCAAATAATCTTTCTTCTAAAAAGAGAATATGTTCAACGATTTCGCACTCCTGGGCTTCAGAAAATACGGTATGAAAACGACCTAATTGTTTTTATGCTGCACATTCTACAGAAAGGTTTTTTTGGCGAGCTTTTCTTACTCTATCTTCCAGTGTAGATTGCGGAACGTTGAAAGATGCAGACGCTTTCCTGTAGCCCATACGTCCTTCCATAACCTCAGATATAGCTTCAGCCATGCTTTCTTGGGACCAGCTCTGTCTAGTGGTTTTTCTCACGTAGTTGCGAGGCATGCCGGTAACGAAAAGTCCAACTGTGAATGAAAAATGCAAAAATATATAACATATTTTTTTCTCTCTGGATATATACCTAACTGATAAAGGTCTAAATATTTTTCAAAGAATATACTAGGTAAAAATAGCAAACATATAAATATTTAAAAGAACCAATGAAGCTTTATTTTAATCACAGCAAAACAAATTTTATCATTTTATATTATTATATGTATTTACCTACACTAGAGTATACAATTAACAATAATTTAGGAAAAGACATCTGCAAGAAATAAATAAAATAATATGTAGATAACATTATTGCTATTACTTACAAATTTTTATCTTTACTAATATTTTCAATATTTACACTCTATGGGGTAAAACCGGGACGTCCCGGTTTTGCCCCAACGCGTATGTGCCGGTTTTACCTCACATTGCAAAATAAGAAAAAACATGGCGTCGACACAAACAAAGACACGTTGTAGAAACCCTTAATATATTAAAATACTCCTTATAAACTATTAAGTACACTGGTTTACTTACCGATACATTTCCGATGAATGTAAATAATTACAAATGCAAATAATTTAACCTCAAATTCAAAAAGTTACAACATCAAATAACGACTGCCTGGGTATCTAAACGGTTCGGACTGTTATAGTGACCGACAATCGAGTAGTACAAGTGATCACAGCTAGATGGCAGCACTAATTAGAGGGTTTACGCAACGTCTCGGTTTTACGCGCCGTCCCGGTTTTGTCCGACTTTCCCCTACCGATACGTAATAATAGTAGATTATAGCACGAGTCAATAATGATAGGTATTATTCCTGAGGAATAGGTTGCGAACCGAGTCGCGTAAGCGTATTCACGAAACATAACCAGTATAGCATAGCAATTAGAATTCATAAACGTGTGATTGGGCCATTTCTATAAAAAAATGGAAATAAAAAAGAAAATTAAAATATATCTTCTTTTTTCATTTTTTAATCAGATTTTATAAAAATGGACTAATCACAAAAATGGCATTTACACGGAATATAAATGGAAATGAAAAGGAAAATTTAACCTAGTAGATTTTAATTTTTCTTTTTAGTTCCATTTTTTGTACAGATTAAAAACAAATAGACCAATCACATCATTAAGAATTCTAACTGCTATGCTATACTGGATATGTTTCGTCATACGCGTCGCGTAAGCGCCGATGGAGTAACATTCCGAGGTAATAATAGTTATTATTGCGCGTAATAAAATACTTATCTTTTCTGGGGTTTTTAATGATGTATTTGTATATTAAAGTTATACAATCTAAACGTTTCGATAATAGAGTTATCTTCGTTAGTAGTAATATTGCTATATATTTAAATAATCGGGTAATTTAGTTAGGTTTCGAGACAACCGCTTGACGGATTTCGATGATTTTTTTTTGATATGAAGATAATTTTGCGTAGAAAGAAATAATTGATCCAGAATTTTATTTTAAGGTTTTAATTTTTTTGGAAAAGTCTAGCAGACAACGCTAATATTGTTGTCCATTTACATGTAGGGGAGAACCTGGAACAATGGCCATGCATGTACAGTGGCCACCTACCCATAGAATTTTTATTTACAGAGACTGTGTGTCGCCATCTAGCGACTAAGGTTATAATCAATTACTGTTTTTGTTCATGATGTTAGTTGCAATATTCTTGAATCCTTTTCTTGGATAATTGCTTAACCTCAAAATTTGGCACGCGTTGTATACATATTTCGAGAAAGTATTTTTCTAATATTTTAGTGTTTTCAACGAGAACAAAATATAAGACCTGTTGCAAACGATAGCCAATCTATGTAAGTATTTACTGGGATATTATTTTTCTGCGTCCTTTTTATAATTTTCTTTGTAATCGATTTTTAATTTTAAGCCGTGACTGATAGTAGGGGAGGTCCGGCTACAGTGGCCACCTTTTCATGTTTTGTCTTCAAACTTTGAGTCTTGTATAAATTTTGTATATCTATTTGCCTAGGATCGTTCATTACACTTTCAACATTAACTAGTGAGTACTAAAACTCAAATATTTCCTGTAATTTTTGAGTAAAATTTGTTTTTGTAAGTATATACAAAATGGCCACTGTACCCTCCTTGTAGGGTACAGTGGCCCTATGTTGTAAGAGTTGGGTGGCCATTGTTCCCTAATTAGAAATTAACAAGAAAATTGGATTAACAAAATAAATACATACAACCATTGCTTTAAAAGTACTTATAATAATTTTAAGTGGATATTACATCACTAAATGCAAAAAAAGAGACATAACTAAATGATTATCAAAGATTAATTGACATTGTACAAAAAATATCAATGGCAAATCTGTAAGTCGTGCTTGTTCTGGCCGTTCCTCCGGATAAATTTGGATCAGGTAAGTGCAATTCTATGTCTTTAAGCAAAACAATACTTGCATCTTCAGCGATTGGGAAAACGAACGCATTTCCTTGCTTTCGTAGAAAATTAATTTCATACTCTTGGTTACTAATTTTCTTTAACACCTTGCCCACGTAATATTTGCAAGTCTTTTTTGTAGGAAATTTGACCAAGACAAAGGATTGTGCGCTAATGTCACTTAGATCTTTAGAATCCTTTACGATATCATCAATTTCTTCACACCAATCAACATCATCGGAGTCTGTTAAATCAGATAAGTTCATATCATCTTCCTCAGAGCTCGATACATCGACAATCTCTCGTAGTTTGGGCTTTTTAACAATTAATTGATGCATATTCTCGTCAAAACATGTGCGCTTCACCTCAGCTGCGTTGTTTTTTCTCAGCTTAGATGCTTTATTATAGTTTTCTACTCTTAATCTTTCGTAAATTGGAGTATCCGTCAATACCTCCGTCGATTTCTTTTTCCCTTTTCTGGGAATCTTTGTATTATTATTTTTTTTAACTGTTGGATAAGACTGTACAATTTCTGGAGGTATAAATTATTTCTCCGGTGTCCTCTGTTCAATCATTTCTTTTTGCACTATTATGTCCTCTCCAGGTTCAATGTCAGAATCAACAGTTTCCTCTGAGACAGCTTCTTTTTCTTGAGTGTTTAAACCTGGCTTCATGTTTTTCCCACAACTGGTACTTGGTTGGAATTCTTCAAAACTGGTGTTAGGTTGGGATTCTCCTAAACTAGTTTTAAGTTGGGGGCCCATCTCAGGAATGTTAGTTACTTTTGAAGCCATCAAATCGTCGTCACTGAATATCATATTATTGAAGGGGAAAATGCCCGTTTCTTTAAAAGCAGATATGCAGTTCTTCGCACAAAATGCCAGTGGATATGCAACCCCTAAAAGCTCAGCGATATCATAAATTACAATTCTTTTCCCGGCATTATTAAGCAGCCAAGTTTGACAAGCGTTGCTATAATATTTTTTCAGAGGACCATACACGCATTTATCCAACGGTTGTAGTTTGTGGCTGGTGTGCGGCGGGAGTGTCAGTAATTTCACATGGTTTTGTCGACCCTTTTCTATAACTGCCAGCGATATCTGGCTTTCATGGTTATCCATTATTAAAAGTACAGGGGCATCCGCAGATGGTTTAGCATGATTGATGAAGTGATTAAACCACTCTGCAAAGATATTGGATGTAATCCAGCCGGACGGAGAAGCCGCTCCAATAGTTCCAGGTGGCGAATTTTTGATCATATGGTGTTTGAAATACTTGCGGGGAAACACTAGTAATGAAGGAATGGTATTTCCCATAGCGTTTATAGTTCCCACCATTGTTACGAGTGTACCCCTTTCGCTTGAAGTGATCTGTCCCACTTGCCTTTGGCCTTTAGCAGCTAAAACCTTTCCGGGATTTTGCACTGTCGTTAACGCTGTTTCGTCGACGTTGTAGATTTGACAGGCATTTAGTTTATATTTTTCTATAGGCCCCTCTAAGTTTATGAAAAATTTATCAACCACTGGTTTATTAAATCCCATAGCCCTTCCCAGAGATGTTACTTCCGCTGTTCTTACAGCAATGTCTTTGTTCCTCTTAATAAATCCCGTAAACCAGTCTTTTCCGCAGTTTGATTTTCGCTCCAAGGCGTCGGAATATTTTTTTATTAGCAATTGCCAACTCATAGGCCAATTTACGGGAGTTTTTGGGCGTCAAACCGTGATGTAAATTAGCCATAGTTTTCAGATATCTACACAAATGCTGCTCCTCTTCACTAGAAAAATTTTTCTGACTGTATAATTTGGGCACATGCGTGGACTGCCTTCTAAATCGGGTTATTCAATTTATGTTTTCTCTCGATTCCTACATTTTTTATATATCTTCGTAGGGTGGTGCGAGGAATATTGTAATTAATGGCAGCTCTTTTGGTAGAAAAACCTCTTTCAAAAACTGCATATACTGCATTTTTCATGCTCTCTTCACTGGTTTTTTCAATGCCAGTATTTTTTTAACCTTTTCGTGGCATTACTCCAACCTCTGAAAAAAACAAATATAGCTATAATATGAACATGCCCTTAATACCTGCCTACTACAAACAATCGATATAAAAACTGACGCAAACAAATATAAAACCGATTAAAACCGGTACCTAGGTATATAACAACAATATAATAATAAATGACTAGTAACATTATGATGAATATAGCTATATTTGTTTTAACAATTTCAATAATTATAAGGCAATCGGTTTAAAAATATGAAAAGCAGTGGCCACTGTATACTTAAAAAATGTGGCCACTGTTCGCAAATGGCACTTTATTAAACATCGTAACCTAAAATATTAAAACTAAAATTCTTACCTTTTCGAGTATGAAAATAATACCTTCAAGGACGACACTTACACCTATTAACTGCAAAGTACAAAACACAACTTTTAAGTTTATTGGGGAACACTTTAAATGTGTATTAAATAATAAGTATTGACTGCACACAAAGAAAATTCGCGTGTTTCATTACTATACTTAGCAACAACTGAATCATCGATCAATGAAAATAATCGTTTAAGGTACCTATACACACAAACCAGATGTCAGTGTTGTCGGATATTCCACTAAAATTTTACGAAGAAGTGGCCACTGTACCAGCATGGCCACTGTAGCCGGACCTCCCCTACAGTTGCTACCATCTACTGTAGGTACAGTGGCCACTCCTTTGCAAATCTTAAAAGGGAGGTCACAGTACCTTCATAATTATCATGATTAAATGTTGACCATTTTTATTTCATAAATGTTACAAAATGCCTCGTCGTAACAAAAACAGGTAACATAGGTAAAACTTCTGATGAAACCATGGGAAACGCACTTCGTGACATAGAAAATGGTAGAATGCTAGTTAAAGCCTCTGCAATTCCATACGAAATTCCCCATTCAGCTTTAAGGCGAGAAGAGATGAAATTGATTGGAACTCACCCGTCTTACAAGGAGCACCAAGATTAGAACCAAATTATACTGTAAACCAAATATATCCTTTGTAAGAAGAAGAAATCTTAGGCGAATACTTCCAAACCATGGCAAAACTCCATCACGGCTTGAATCCTAAGTCTGCAAGAAAGTTAGCGTATGATTTAGCACTGGCAAATAGGAAGAGAAACACCACTCTCGTGGGTAGAAAATCAAACTGCCAGTATATTCTGGTTTAACGCTTTTCTCAAGCGGCGAAACAAATTATCCTTACGAGCGGCAGAAGCGGCGTCATTAAGTAGAGCTATGGGCTTCAACAAGTCAATCGCCCAACGATTTTTTGATAATCTTCACGAAATATGTGAAAAGTACAAATTAGGACTCGATCAAGTATGCAACGTATACGAAACAGGATTTACAACCGTTCAAGAAGCAGGAAAAGTCAGTGCCAAAAAAGGTCAAAAACAAGTTGGCCAAATAATATCTAGTAAACGGGGAACTATGGTAAGTTGTATCAACGCGATTGGAAATAATATTCTTCTTTTAATTTTTGCTCGAAAAAATTGCAAGGATTATATGATTAAGAATGTTCCACCCGGAACTGTCGGGGTCGCTTCAACTCTTTGTGCAACTTTGCACAACTGAACCACCATTATTACTAATCGTGGAACCATGAAGCTCACATTTCTTTGTAAATAACGAAGATGGCTAAGGACGAGCATGTAATACGAGGGATAAGCAGCAATTATTGAGAATTGAAAGATCTAGTTAGTCGTGCAAAACAAATTGTTGTTTGTTAAATAGTGCATTATTTTATCTGTCAATTGCAGTTTAGCTTGTGCAATTCGGTTGAATAGTGTCTGAGAAATAGCCCATAGAATAAGCTTCTGTTATCGAAAAAATGGAATTATCACGAGAGAACTTTCGGATAATGATTTACTATGATTTCAAGAAAGGCTTGAGCGCGTATGAGTGTGAGGAAAGTTTAAAGTCGGCATTTGGGGTTCTCGCACCATCATTGGCTACTGTTTATAGATGGTATAAAGAATTTGCACGAGGTTGCAAGTCGGTGGTACAAAGAAAAGGAGCTGGCCCTCCTTTAAATGCTATTAACCCCGAAAACATTGCTGCGGTGAAGAAGATGGTGGAAGAGGATAACCGCATTACCTATGCAATGATAGAGTCCACTCTGAAGATTGGATCCTCGCAAGTGAGATCAATATTGCACGAACATTTACATTTGAAAAAGGTTGTAACTCGGCTTGTAACCCATCATCTGACAGATTTACAAAAAGAATTTCTAAAATTGTAATTTGGATACATGAAGATGAGGAAACCCCTACGATGGTGAAAAAAAATGAGCAATGAAAAAAGTTATGTACGCAGTATTATGTAGAAGTACGGGTTTGGTGGCCGCAATTAAATTAGAGGATCAGAAGACAGTTGCCGCTAAATGGTATGTTGAAAATTGTTTGCCTATTGTGTTCAGTAAAGTGCCAAGAAAGGGAATCATGTTACATCATGATAACGCGTCGTCCCAGCAGGGACAACTGTTCAGTAATTAAGGGGAAAAAATCAAAGTTATAGGACACCCTCCTTACTGATCGGATTTGGCGATGTGTGACTTCAGGCTATTTTTTGAGCTCAACAAACATTTGAGTGGGAAAAGGTTCCAGCCAGAATAAAAGATTGACATCGCCGTTAAATGTTTTTTTGGTAGCATCCCTAAAGACAGCTGGTTGAACGCTTTTAAACTATGGAAGGAGAGAATGGTTAAGTGCATTATTGTAAGTTGCAATTACTTTGAACATATTTAAAATAAAATTTCTAAAAACTTGTATCAATCTTTCTATTCTCAATAATTGTAGCTTGTCCCTCGTATTACTAACTCTACCACCTCATACTAGTCATAAGTTGCAACCTCTAGACAAGAGTGTTTACTATGCTTTAAAAAAATTATTACAATCAACCTTGTCAAGCATGGTTTCTAATCGAGGAAAACGAGTTACCATTTACCATATCACTGACATTTCAGGATTTCGCTGTACCATTGCTTATACATTGTACAAATGTATAAACAATGGCTGTACGGGAATTTCCCCGTTCAACCCAAACATATTTAGCGACGATGACTTCGTCACTTGAACCGTGACAGACATAAAAATAATGAATAAAGACAGCTTAAATGAAGATAACTTGAAATAAACAATTGACAATAATGAAGTCGTGATTGATACCCCACAGACAAGCGCTAAGGATGAAAATTCAACTAAGAATCACTGACCTTAAACCATTTCCAAAAGTATCAGCTTCGAATGAAAATAGAAAGTTTCAGAGAAAAAAGAAAAGATCAGAAATTTTGACAAACACCCCAGTTTTAGAAAAAACTCGAAGTGGAGGAAAAATTTAAGGAAGCTAGAAAATCTAGTTTAAACAAAGATTTAAGTGTAAAAAGGCAACTTGGACATAGCTTAAAACCTTGCATCAAAGTCCAAAAAAAAGTAGACATATCGACCGTTCCAGCCTATGATACTATTCTTCATTTGATGCAACCAGAGAAAAATTGGGGAACATCAAGAACAGCTAATCCTTTCTCTTCTCCTGTAGATTTGTCTTCGTACAATCTAAACTAAACTCGTAATATATTTATTTATATATTTATATATATTTATATATTTGGAAAGTAGCCAGTATTCCATACAGATATAGCCACTGTACCATCATTGATAGTATAGTGGCCACGTTGTAGGCGTTTTTTAAAAACTACTATTTTTCAGAAAAATTATTTTTTTTAAATGTAAGTATTAGGTTGCTGTGATGCCAAAAGTTCTATAAATTTAATTTACGGTATCACCTTTTCAAAAAAAGTAAATAATTTGAATGGTTCATCTTTTTATATAAAAAGGTGGCCACTGTTCCAGACTCTCCCCTATACGTTTGTATTTAATTTATTATGTGTTTTATTATCATCATTAAATTTAATTTTGAACGCAAAATTTTGGGGACGAAAGCTAGTATCTATTAAAATTATTAAAGATGTTGAAACAATTTTATGAAAGTTGAAAAATTAAAACATAAACACAAGTCTGGTATTAATACAACAGCTTGAAAAACGTATAAACCAACTAAATAATTCAATTTTAGTAAAGAATAACTAGATCATTAAACATTAAATATTGTTAAGCTGTCTTAAAGATGACAAATCAGAACACCCTACAAAGGTCGAAGGCTAACGATGAAAAATGTCAACCAAAAAAACAAATTTAACAAAATTTAATCAAGTTATGATGTAAGTGTAAAGTTGTGAAAAACTTCAATTTGAAATCGATTGAAGCTGTGTGGAATTGGCTTTACATTATACAAGGTGGTCCAGAATTATATACCGTAATTGCTAGAGCTGATAGTATGTCAAAAAATAAGGGTACCTCTTTATATACACTTTCTTCCTTAACTTAATAATACGGGAGATAACGACCCTGTAAATGGGTGAAAAGAAAATCATTTTTTTAATATCTTCCAGACGTCTTTGAATAACAGGTTCATATGTATGACATTAGCATAATTAAATTTTTGTTAACATTTTTCGATCCCTTACGATCATTTTTTTTAATTTACAATTATTTAAGCAAAATTCTTTAAAAAATAATTTTCTAGACTATTCTACGCAAAAAAGGCACCCTTGTTACACTTCGATAATTATTACCATTTTCGAGTAATTTAAAGTAAAAGTGCATTTTTATGTAATCGTAACCAAGTCCTTTAATAAGTGAAGGAGGCTTAGGAATAGAAGCTTTCTTATAAACGATACTTTAAAATAATCAAGTATTCTACGAAATCTAAGTGACGTCTAATAACAATTGAACTGTTTTAATGACATTTGTAGCATATTCGAAAGTTAAATTTGTTAAACACGTCATTTTTCTAAAGTTTTTCATATTTATGTCCTGAATATGGTAAACTACTCAAATTCTGAATTGACAGACATACTTTTGGTGTTGGTGTTCGGGAAATGCTGCTGCCGCTGTAAGACGTTGTAGAGAAAAGTTTACGAATAGAAGTATCCTCAATGCCAAAATCTTTTTAAGTACTGAACGACGATTGAGAGAAACTGGTTGTCTTCGAAAAAGAAACACATAAGCTGGTTGCCGTAGAGAAACAAGAACTGTTCGCGTTGAACAACAAATTCGGTAGGACTAATGAACGGTAATGAACGATCCAACGATAAGTACACGTAAGTTAGGATTGTCTGCATGAACAGCAGTTGCACCCATATCACTATCGGCAGATACAGGAATTGCTAACTGACGATATGTTACTAAGATTGGATTTTTGTGAAGTAGTGCAAGACAAAATGCAAAATGACCAACATTTTTTAAATATCGTTAGTAGAATAGGGGCATTACTTTCACTTTTTGTGACATCATTTGACCTTGGAAATTCCCCAGGGCTGACCTCGGTTTGACCTTGAGAAAGTTGTTTACCTTGAGAAACAGGCTAACCTTGAGCCTTGAACCTGGACTTGCGCGGTAAATTTACAAATGTTTTTTAATAATAAAGAGGTTCTTGTAAGACAAGTGTAGGAACTACCATGTATGCTTTCGATTTTGTGTTGGGGTCTGCGCCTCTGTCGTGGCCCCCTTGGCGGGAAATTTGAAATAATGGGCCTTAGCCTTGTAAGACAGTTATAAGAACTTATGTTGGGTCTGCGCCCCGACCCCTTGTTGCGAAACTTGAATTTGTGTTACTATCTACTTGTGTATGGACTATTGAACATTTTTTCTGTAATAAAGGTAGCGGTAGGATTAATTAGGGTTTATTTGTGGCGCCATCTAGTGGTGTATGGACTAATGAACATTTTCTGCAATAGAAGTTGATCATGCACGTTTCTCTTGTTACGGAACTCTTAATTAAAACAATTAAAGTACTAAAAACGTTTTTATTTATCAGAGTAGAATGGCTGAAAGATCGCACAGATCCGCTTGCCACAGCTCGTAAATGTTGCTCACAATATACCTATTGTGGAGAAATTTTTTTCTGGCAGGTTTATGAACCGTATAAGCCTTCTGAGCCTGCAGCCATTTTTTTACTTCACCATATCTACCCTTTACAACATTAACTAAAGGTGTTATACACGCAAACTCGGATCATAGTATACAGTATCCATGTTATATTCTCCATGTATCCCAATCTAGTTAAAGTCTTCCTCTTCGAAAGGATCTTCGCGGGGTTTCTCTCGATTCACTATCGGCATCGTAATTCTCACCTATAGTTGGGAGGCTCGGTTCAATATTGAGTGATACAGTAGCATCATGTCTTCGAGTATTTCCCATAAACTCTCGTGGTATATTTATTTCTTTAATATACGTCACAAAGTGTCGTCATCCGTGTGGGTTTGTAGTTTTTCGCTGTCTTAACGTTTCGTGAACCAGATTGACCATGTTAGAATGAGGGATGATGTCGCCTTTTATTGTGACAGTACCCCTTTTATCCCAAAATACATCACCACCCGCATTCAGTATACGCAAGAAAACGGCACCTTTCTTGCTGTATGAAACAGGCAGTGTTGTCTGCCAGACCTTTGCGTTTCAGTGAATCCCTGATATCACCATCATCACCACTGATTGTTATACTAGCGGGTTGACGTAACTGGTTGGAAAAACGTAGATATCTTTGAAGAACCTGATTGTACTGCTGCCATTTGTCATGGTCGGTCATTTTGGTTTTTAATACTTTATCTATGTCGTTACCCAGCTGCGTTAATATGTTGTGTTGCGTGACATCTGGCGCTTGCAGGCGATGTATAAAATCCATAGGTAGAATAATCATCTTCTTCAGATTGTGCTCTATAGTTATTGAAACAAATTACCCAGAATTCCGCCAAGTAATGGTCCTAACAGGAGCGGTAGAAATGCGCCGCCCTTCTGTACGAGAAACTGTTTCTTCTTTTTTATAGATTCGCCTCTATGTGCCAGCCGCCTTAAAGTGTGCTTATGTTGAGAGAGTCACTGCTTTTGATCAGCTGACAGAGGTACACGACCTTTTAAAATGTTATGTGCACACTCGAAAATGCATTCCACCTGGTTACTATTCAGACATTTCAATAAAGCGTCATGTTTACTTTTACTTAATCTGGCTAATGCGTGCAGGATATCGGTGTTTCGATTAAAGCGTCAACATCATATATGATGTAATCGTTATGACTGTGAGACTTAAACCCTTTTTTCGCTATATATACTTGCAGATACCTTGACGCCCGAATATGTTTGTTCTATAGCGTAGCACATCCAGTATATTCTGTTTTAAATCGAATAATAAATATCCGTGCGGATTAGAAGTAGCATCTTGGTACGCTGCCTCTAAAAATTTTGGGTTATCAGGTAAAATCTGTCTTGCTAAAGGCTGTATCTGTGCCCAGTCACGTGGATTCTTAAACAAGATTATGTAATGAACGTTGAAAGAGATATCTCGCTGTCCACGTCCTTGATGAAATATGTTTTGTGTTAAGAAAAACACGCTTAGACTTCTGTGATGACAACCTTTGTAAAAATATCAACCACCGAACCGTTAGCCTCGTGCATTAAATCGTCAATTATTATTAAGACCGGTTTTTCTCCTTCAAATTGTTCCATATCAGGTAATCCTTTCTGAAATTCCACTGAGAGATTTTTGAATAATGGTTGCCATTCGCCGTAAAACCACATAATTCTTTCTAAAGCTGTATCGCAGACAATTTCGATATTTTTTAGAAAATCAACGATAAACTACGATTTCCCACAACCAGATGTCCCCACTAGTATTGCAGAAAAGGGATACTTAAACTGACCTTCCATCTCGAAACGCTAATCGATATTAAAGAGTATTCTGTTATAATCACTACTTAAATACTAGCTGAAACAAATCTGCAAACCGGTATAGTCTATCCTGTTTTATTGTGTTTATTTATAATGTCTAATTACCTGCTTACTTAATTACACATCATTTATTTATTTTAAAGTAATTTGTCTGTGTGTGTGTGTGTGTGTGTGTGTGTGGTGTGCGTGTGTGTGTGTGTGTGTGTGTGTGTGTGTGTAAATAATTGAACATACAAATAAATTAGATATAATTTCGATTGTAAAGGTGATGATCGCTTAGATAGAGAATCTGCCTGTGTAAAACGCTAGGGTAGAAAATTATTATTATTTCACCTAATATTGGACTTTAATGTTTTTTGCAATAGCAAATTTTTAAAATATTTGTAAACACATTAATTAACACGATGTTGACGGCTGCTACTTTCCAATTCATAATGAAGTTGTATAACTTAAATAATAATAAAACGCATTCCATAAAAACAGTTTTATCATGTAGGTGAAATCATTTTTAAATGTATGTTGTAAATAACAAGCAAACATCGTTTTATATAAATGCATATAAGGTCGCTCTAAGTAGTGTGCGAAAGTGAAAGGTAAATACGGGTTGCAGTAAGTGTGGTAGAGATAATTAGGTTGGTATATTTACATTCTAAATTACTTAATAGCCATTAGCTAGTTTTATATCAACTATCCATAAGTAAAAACACAAAACGGTTTGGTGAACTGTATAAAATATTTCAATATGTAGTTTAGTTCTCCAATGCAGTTATTATTAGAACAATCGCGAGAAAAACACATCTGAAGGTATGCGTATTATTTTTTAATATATATTTTACTTGATATTGTTAACAAAAACTTCCAATAAAGATTTTAATGTGTTATTATAGGAGGAGGCTGTCATAAACCAACAAACTATTCATCAGCCCTTATTCTACTCAATCTATACTCATTTGTTTAGTTAATTAGATAAAGGTGTGAGTGTTACTCTATTTTTTTTAATAAATTAATTAATAGCATTATGCGGTACGTATTTGTTGGTTTTAAACTTCGTAGTTATTGATTCGCATGTAATAAAACTTTAAAACCTTTTGTCTTTTATTTCCGTTATAGCTATTTGGTATTTTGAACTGTGGCTGATTTTGAGCAAGCGAGCTGTAATTACTTAAACCAAATCAGTATTTTTTGAACTGTAATTTGGTTTTCGTAAACTGTAAAGTATTGTCTGGTTTTATTGAGATTGATTTAGTTGATTAATTGATTAAGATTGATCTGATTGATTGATTTGTTTGTTTGAGAAAAAGCCGAGAGAGAAATGGATAAACGAGAGAGAGAAAGATTACAGAAAAAATATTCATTAGTCCATACACAAATAGATAGTAACACAAATTCAAGTTTCGCAACAAGGGGGCTGGGGCGCAGACCGAATACAAGTTCTTATAGCTGTCTTACAAGGCTAGGGCTCATTGTTTCAAATTTCCCGCCAAGGGGGCTACGACAGGAGCGCAGACCTTAACATAAGATCGAAGGCCTACATGATAGTTCCTACATTTATCTTACAAGAACCTCTTTATTATTAAAAACAATTTCAAATTTCCCGCTCAGGACCAGGTCCCAGTGATAGTTCCTACACTTGCCTTACAAGAACCTCTTTATTACTAAAAACATTTTCAAATTTCCCGCGCAAGTCCAGGTCCACGGCCAACCACTTTCTCAAGGTTAGCCTGTTTATCAAAGTAAACTTTCTCAAGGTTAGCCTGTTTATCAAAGTAAACTTTCTCAAGGTAAACAACTTTCTCAAGGTCAGTCCCAAGGTCTAACGGAGATCAGCCACGTGGCCAGCCCTGGGGAATGTCCAAGGTCAAATGACGTCACAAAAAGTGAAAGTAGCGCCCCTATTCTACCATCATTCTTTTTACGGATATTCACAAGGCAAGGCATGTCTAATTCTAGAAATATGCATTTCTGGGCTGAGGAAAATCCCAGGGAGAAACTCATTTCCAACATACTTTTAATATAAATGTGTCAACAGCAACTTTAGGAAATCGTTTTATAGGATACCACATTTTTCCAGGAAATTTAAATGGAAATAGTATTATGATTTTCTAGATAATACTTTCTATGATATTTTTGTAGAAGATATTCCACTGTACGAAAAAAGAAGTTTTTTATGCACGATGGCGCTGCACCACACTATACTAGAATTTGTAGAAGGTGATTGCATGACAACTTCCCTAATAAATGGATTGGTCGAGGTTCAGTAACACCAATTAAATGGCCTGCTCGGAGTTATGATCTGAATCCACTGGATTTTACTGTATGGAGTTATTTGAAATCAAAAGTATATAACACTCTAATTAATACATTACATGAGTTGAGAGACAAAATCGAGTTCACTAACAAAAAGAATTAGATTGTGTAGACAACAAAATGGAGGACATTTTGAACATTGTCTACAAAACATTATTCTGGTGACTAATTAAAATTTAAATTATTATTGTATAATTCTTTTGAAAGCTGTAACTTTTCTTTAAGTTTTATTAAAGTATCGTTGATAAGAGAAGCTTTTATTCCTAAGCCTACTTGACTTATTAAAGGACTTGGTTACGATTACATAAAAATGCACTTTTACTTTAAATTACTCGAAAATGGTAATAATTATCGAAGTGTAACAAGAGTACTTTTTTGCGTAGAATAGTCTCTAGAATCATTTTTTAAAGAATTTTGTTTAAATAATTGCAAATAAAAAAAAATGACGTGATAGCTCATACGTACCACTCAAAACTATCCCTTAATCGTAAGGGATGGAATAACTGTTAACATAAATTTAATTATCCTAATGTTATACACTCACCCCTAAAATATGAACCCGTTATTCAAAAGCGTCTGGAAGATATTAAAAAAACGGTTTTCATTTCACCCCTTTACAGAGTTGTATCTCCCTTATAATTAAGTTAAGGAACATAGTGTATACAAAGAGGTACCCTTATTTTTGAACGTACTATCATCCTTAGAAATTACGGTATATAATTCTGGACCACCTTGTATACATTAGTGGGCTAAAAATAGAAACAGTTCAGTTGTTAATTTTTTAGAAAGTAGATCGTCACATAATATTGGAATAGCATGTCATTTCTTGTAATCAATAAATATCACTCGTAGTCCATAATTTATTGAACTAATTATAGATGGTGGCAGCGTAAAAGAAGAAAAATGAGCATGCAAGAAGCATCCACAGCTTCAAAGAATACACACCGGTGTATCAAATACGAGCACCAGAGGCCTTTTCCTTCAAAGCAGAGGAATGGGGGCATTGGAGTTGGCGTTATTGAGGGAGCAGTCTGCGGTAAACTAAACTGCATTCCTTCTGTATTGAAAGGGTTAACATGAAATATGAATATGAATCAAAACGTCACGTAAACATACATTCGTCATTACGTTACTGTACTATTTGCTGTGTCTCCAGCACCATATAAAACACAAAAACTATTCTCTAACACTCCCGCTGAGTGTTTTGTACATTTATGTTTTCGCACAGCTGCTTACATTTTTCTCGTGCAATACGTTTTATTTAACATATCCGCATTTTACATTTCGTTAGCTATATACTTAAGAGTAACTACATGCTACATAGTTTTGCAACTGCTCTCGAATAAAGTGATATCTTATATATATATATATATATATATATATATATATATATATATATATATATATATATATATGTTGTGATGTTATAGTTATATTATTAATTAACTAAATGGGGATAGGGTTCAATTGCTTTTAAATTATAGTTGGCAAATAAAATAAATAAAACTTTAATCCTTTTAAATTATAAAAAAAATGTAAATCTTATCAAAATCTTTTACGTTACATCAAAAGAAAATTTCTATTTTACACCTGGAAATGTTCATATAAATAACTAAGTTGTATTATGTAATTACTAGTTTCAATGTGAAACAGACTTTGTTGAAATTTGCACAAATTACGCATGCGTTGCGTCCTTACTAAATTAATTAAATGCAGCCTGTCAAAAATGTCACCAAAGCATCTAAAATTAGTGAGTACAATTTTGATTTGGTTTAAAATAAAATTATTAATTTTATAATTACTCCGGTTCATTGACTTTTCAGATATTGATACATGTTGTCGCATAAACAATTATACATTATCAAAAAAAACATAAATACGAGAAATCAAAAGAAATAATCAATGCAATAGGGTTACGATAGAGAAACTTAACTCACTTGTGTTGTTGCAAATTCCAAATAATGGTCACGTTAGGCTTGTTCCGTATTAAAATATTGGACGTAGACTTCTTTCCATGTTTCGATGATACTGCCTTGCTGTTGAAATTGGTGCTGCTTAATATTCCATAACTTCATCCAAATCCAATAACTGCTGAATACTCTTCCTCGTGGTAAATACGACAAGCACTTTATTTTATTTGTGTATTTAAATGTTGTTTTAGATATTTAATAATTTTTCGGATTTATCTTGTATTTTAATTTTATATTTACTTGCACTTTTATTTTAGATGCCGTTGTGAAGTTAAATTTATTTTATAATCTCCATCACTTTCAACAAGATAAACATCAAATCCAAAATAACCGAAAGATTTTATTGACAAAAATGCACATCACCCGATGTTTCACACGATTTTGAAATGAAACAATTACAATATTATCGACAATTATAATCGATAAGCTTAGTTTTAAATTTTGTTACAGGTTAAAACAATTGTTTCTGAGATATCAACTCTACGTGGATCGCGTTTCAAATCCGATAACGTTAACGAAAATTGTAACTAATAACACTAGTGACTTGTTAGTCACAAAAATTTCAAAAGCAAGATAATGCAAAGGCAAGAGCAAGAGAGTGAGAAATCAGGAGCAATTCCTTTTATACTTTTCTCCTGGATACCAAATTTTATTTTTTTTCTACATAGTACACAAAAGATCCTAGCATCTGATTGGTCTACACAAAATTGTTAAATTAACTAAAACATGAATTATGTCATATCTTTTTAATCAAAGCGGATTTGCTTTTTAAATACAAATTTGGAATCAGGACAACTTTCCGCATAAAAGACACCTCACAAGCCCTATTTCGCTTAGAATATTTACATTTTGACAACTTAAAATCTAAATTTACTAATATCTAACAAATTTTACATTTTAAAACTAAACTAATTACATATTCAAATTCTACATAAAAACTGTATCAGAATACACCTATTTCAACCCATTTTACTTAGTTCTAAACAAAATTTCCACTTTCATATCTATATTTTAGGTAGTTAACCCAACTTTTATAATTTTATGTTTAGATTACATGTATACTGTTAATTTCTTGGTGGAAATGAGGAACCTACTATTATATGTTTTATAATTTATTCTAAACTTATCCTATAAAAACTATAAATTTGAAAAATTCTTAAATATAGTACTTAACCTAACTTAATATAAATTACTTTTAACTTGCGTTTTAAACGTCTATATTACTTGAAATGTTCATCTAATGTGTTCTTATATCTGTCTCTAATAGAAATACTGTTTATTTGTACTCATAGTTCTTAATTTTGTCATTTCACATTTCCATATTGTTAACACGTTTTTGTCAAATTTTGTATACAATTTGTAATTATAGATATTAAATATCACACTGGACAAATGTTGTTCATGGTCTTAGTTATGTTTCTAAGTCACTTCCACTTCTTATGCACGTTTTAAACACTTTGCCCGTGAATTACTAATATACTGTGTTCGTACCATAACCCTTTTTGATAGTTCATAGAGTTTATGCATTGTACCTAATTAATATACATGTTCTACATATTAGAATTATCGTACTTCATGTCATCAATATCTGTCACGTGTTTAAAATGCTTAAATTAATTGATTAAAATGTGAAATTACTTAAATATGTTAAACGAAACTAATCGTACACACTAATATGAATCGTGTTGACCTTTCTCACATGCTACTGATATAGCTTATTGCTTTTATGAATATAACAACCTTTGCATACACAAAGCCTGTTTTGTTACATCAAACCATATTTTTACCCTCGTATACTATTTTTCTTTTAAAACGAACTGTATACTTCTTCAATTTTATTTAGACTTGCATACTATATAGAATTTAAGCTCGATAAATTCTATTTTATTATGCCTAATTCTAACCATCTCAATATATATATATATATATATATATATATATATATATATATCATCAGCAAGCAAATTTCTGGGCCAGATGGCTTCTTCCATGGTAGTATAAGCCGCAACATATTCTGCTTCGGTTATACTTAAGGTTACAATTTTGCCTTATTGAAGACCAGGTCACTGGTGCACTTGTGTATAAATACATAGTCAGTAGTGGACCTTCTGGTATCTATGTCTCGGGTATAATCTGAATCACAATAGTCTACTAATTTAAGTCCACTCTGCTGCTTTTATACAGTATTCCTACATCTAGAGTTCCTTTGATATATCTAAAGATACGCTTAGCTGCTGCCCTATAATTATCATCGTGGTTATTTAGATATTTACTTACAATGTGTACTGCAAAGGAGATATGTGGTCGCCAGACGGTCGCTAAAAACATTAGACATCCGACAACCTCTCGATAAAGTACATTCTGTGAGCACTTATCATTGTTACTACTTTGTAAAATCCTATGGGGTCAGCAGGTATGCACATTGTTATTCGACATTCCAAATCGAATGAGTATTCTTTAGTATATGAGCTCTGATATATAAAACAGATTTGCTTTTTCGGTCTCTCTCGATTTGAAGTCCACAAAAATATTGGACTTGACAATCTTTACTTTAAAAGTATTGCTCATGACGTTTATTATCAAGTCCAGTGTTTCTCTGCTTTTGGCTGCAATAGCTCATCATCTACAAATAAGGCTAGAATAACAGGTAAGTCTTTTATAGTTCCGAGAAAATACACTTGCCAGCTTCAGATTCAACAAAATGGAACCTTTTCAAAAATGTCGAGAAAGTTTGGTTCCAGCACCGAGGTGCTTGTTTTAAGCCATACAAAGATTTGTTTAGACTGCACAAAAGTGAGCACCATTCACATTGACACCTTTTAGTACATTCATGTACACTATCTCACTTAACAGACCATATAAAAATGCAGTTTTAATATCAAATTGTATCATTTCTAAATCGTTTTAAGCCACCCTTGCTAACAGTACACGCAAAAAATCATACCTTACCACGTGGAGTAGGTTTCGAATAGTCCAGACCAGGTTTCTGCTGAAAACCTTTTGCACAGTTTTGCTTTGAACCGTGTTACCTCTCCTGAGATAGATCGCTGTTAATGGCAGCCTGGTTATTTTCTTTTGGAACTACAGTCCAAGTTTGACTCTTCACATCCGCCTTCAGCTCCTCTTTTATAGCTTCACTCCACTTGTTTGCTTTACAACTTTTGAGGGCTTCTTCATATATGTAAGATTCATCAACTTCAGCTATATCTGCATCAAATCTAATTGGTCTTCGAATAGAACTTCTATCCCTTAACGCGTAAACTGGAATATCATCTTGAGAAGGATTTTCTGTTTCATTTTCCTTGTCGTTAGGTTCCATAAATTCTTGCACGTCGTTTTCATCATCATCACACAGGTTGGATAAATCCAGCTCATAATATTTATCTTCGGCCTTTGATAAATTTCCGTCTGAGAGGCTGTGGTATGTGCATGTATACATCCGAACCAAAAACTCTAATATGAGACAGACATGGTTTTATCTTCATCCAAATTTCGTATGGTGTAGCTCCTTTAGTTTGCTTGTTTTGAGTGCGGTTTAGAATATAGACAGCGCCAATCCTTTTGATCAGATTTGAGGTTTGCGAGTAATCAAATATCAGACTTGTAAATAAATTCCAATATTTTAATTACTGTTAGGAAAGTCATTGTAAGGCAATCGATTAATTTGAGTAATAGTAACATTATAGTCAGTAAAGTCAAAATAAATCACTTGGCGATGGTTTTGTTCTTGAATTTGCATTCTTGCAAATAAGTTTAATTACATTTTTCAAGATGGGGTACCTGGGGAACGCTACAATGTCTGTGTATGTGTGGATGTTTGTTCGTATCCACGATAACTCCAGAACGAAAATACCTACGTACTTAAAATGTTGTATTTAAGCTTGTTTTCATTTGGCTTAGAGCTGATTAGATTTTGGGGAAAATCCAGCGACGGTGAGGGGAGGGGTTATATGGGGCATTTTTGGTTTTTATCAAATATTTCCAAAACAGCTGCATATTTCAAAGATATAAAAATACCTAGATATAGAACTTAAACATATCGATTATTAATGTTCTATGCTTTTTTTTTGATATGATGCGTAATTTAGCGGTAAAATAATTCCTAAGGTAGAATTTAAGGCCCCTCTAGATACCTTGACGAAATATAAATCGATTGCTCCCTTGTGTAGCGGAGTGAAAGTTTTTCAAAGTTTTACCTGAATGCTTATCTGCCACAGGCAAGATGAGGGATTAAATCAATATTCAGAATAATTTATGCAAATCCCATTATCTAATTAGATGTAGAAAATAGCTAAATAACTTTCCCTTTAATTAAACCCTAAGTACATCGCGTAATTACATATTTATTCCTCAAATATTCTAATAAAATGTAGACAATTATGGGATTGCTATCAGTTTACTAGCATTTTGCAAACGATACACATCGATCAAACACCAGTTGTGAATTTGTGATTGTGTCTAAATATGCCTAAAGCAAGGAAAAGTGTGAGTGTTCCAAGAAGAAGTAGGAGTGTGATATTAAAAAGGGCGAGATAAGTGTAAGTATCTATATACAATCTTATTTTATTGAAATATTCCCTTTGTTATAATTTGTCCTATAATTATCATAAATAAAAAAATTATGTACGATTCACTATTAGCTGATCCATGCAAGTGGTCCGAAATTCTTTTTTGTTAGTTTTCAAATGACAGAATATGTAAACAAAATTATAAAGTAGATTTTTTACTGATATATTCATTTTATAGGAAATTGGGTAAGATGTCAACTGAAGCTTGCATCCATTCTCGTTCGGAAGACGAACCTTGTAGCATCAGCTTCCATCATAATGATGACAAAGACTTCTTGGTGTCCGATACTGGTAATTGTCAAGAAATAGTGACACACGCAGATACTGAACCCGAAGACCAATTTGATGTTTCTTTTGGTGAAGGTAGTTTAGATGCTTCATTACTGTTGGAAAACGATACAGAATCAGATGCCACTCAGAAACACAATTTATCAGACCGCAGGATCATAGATATAAAATATTTAATAATAATAATAATATTTTTGGATAATATTAGTTTCTTATTAAACTATTTCTTTTAATTTAGGAGGACTTAGTAGATGTATATTTAGAATGCGGCATGTTGCTAGTAATAAACACTATTGTAGAACGACTAGCAGACCAAGCATCTTGTTTGCTGTACGATATCGATACAAGCCCACTAGAAACATATAATTCGGTAGTTGCGAAATTTGTAGAAGGTAAAAAAGTCGATTTTTCTTTAAAAAATTCGTACCAATTGAGATGTGAAATGGCCGCAGTCTCTTTTAATAGCGAGGGAAATTTAATATCGCGTTTGCATGAACATCTTTGTGACCGACCACCGGGGCACTACATAAAGCATTTCTTAAACTTTCTCCTATGGAAACTTCTTCATTACAGTAGTTGCATATTGTTTTGATTTCAGATCACTCTGAAAACTGGACATTTGCACCCGCGAATAATGATTATGGATTGGCGAATGAATCCATCACACCCGATTTATCAAAAGATGAGTACGAATTGCGCGTTAGTCAATTTTTGACTTGTTTGGAAAATGTCGACAAAGATTGAAGAAGGTACCTTGAACCAATCAAAAAGTAATTTGTGGAGAGTAGAACGTAAGAAACGTTTAACGGCATGCAATTTTGGGAAAATATGCACAAACTGCGTAAAACAACGTGCACTTCCAAAACTGTTTCTTCCTTACTCTACAACGTTTTTAAAGGGAATACATACACCGTCTTTGACCTCAACAGTGAGTTATACGCAATTAAACTATTTCAACAATTATTCAAGTTAAAAGTGACTACATGCGGACTCCTTATAGATGAAGAAAAACCATTTTTAGCATTGTTCCGTACCTGCATTTCCTAAATTAATATTCATATTCCATAACTATCCTACCAGTATATGCTCGTTCGCGCAAACATCGTTACAAATACATTAGCGCATCTCTTGTCCGTGTGACGTGAATACGATTTTGTTGTTGGTTACAAGAATTTACACACACACACACACACACAAGAAGAGGTCGGCGTCGCCATTGCGTTCTTACAGATTATTATTAACAAGACAGTTTCGAATCACCAGCATGCCTGCATATTAAAATATTAGAAAAATAGAAGATAGAATAGAATTGGTTTAATTATTATGAAGCACATGGAATAGAAAATAAGTTTAAAGCAGCTAATTGTATTATAAATGCATATATCCTTTAGTTAGCACTATTCCGTTGTAAACCGTAAGTACTTAAATTTAGAATGTAATTTGTTTCACTAGTCGTACATTTGTAAGGCGACTCTAAGTGTTCGCAAATACTAATTAATTGTATAGTTTGTAAATAGAGACTTCGTTTATGAGTACTGAGTTTCAATGCCTTATAATGCAATGAGTTTCTCCATGCTCACATACATGGAGATGGTCCTTCGAATTATAGATTGTAGCTAGATACACCCGCATTGAGATAACAATACAAGCATGTTCGCCTGACGGACTAGTAGAAGATGCAGGTTGGTGGAAATAAAAAGCTCTTTAAAAATCGGAGACTTTGATTCTGTGCAGGCATGCAGGGTAAATTTAATTAATTACTGTGTTGTAGATTCCGAAAACAACAAAATTAAATTAAAGAGGAACCATAATTATTATTATCAGGTGCAAGTAATTTTACATATTACCAAACGAAGGAAATGCTACTTTATTGTCTACACTGCAACAGGAATCCATGTTGAAGAAATTGAAAGGTACGTAGTAACAATAAATGCTTTGAACATTAAATGAAACAATATGTTGTGTTTTTGTAGGGATGATACATTTTGGGAGGATCATATTTCATTATGAGTCCTTATTACCAGAATTAGTGGATCCACGCAGATGTCGTAATTTAAATCTTCGAACTGTACAGGCTGTCCCAAATTCGAGGGCAAGCATGGGGATCTCGCTTATTATAAGAGATAGGATATAGGTTTAAATTCGGCACTTTTGCTAAATTCGATGCCGAGTAATAGTCTGAAAAGAAATTTGAGCTAACTCGAATGGATTTGGTTTTATGCTCAACAAACTAAAAATTTCGATTTTCGTTTTTCGCGTTTGGCCACCTTATTCAAAATTCGATTAAACATTATTAAGGCACCTTTTTACGCACAATACTAATACGGTATTAAAATTTCGTTTATTCTGAACCATCATCAGGTTTATTTTTTCTTATGGGGGTTAAGATATATTTTTATGTCGTTGGATGGAGAATGTTATGCTGATTTTAGCAATATATAACACTTTATGGTTTGATCGACTGCAAACTAAAATAATGAGAAAAATGCGAAGAACAAGATTCCGCCTTCTTGGATCCAGCAAGGAATAATTACAGTAGTTCTACTTATTTAATTTGTTAAACTCGTTAGAACATCCAAAAAAATATAAAAACAGTTAAACAATTTAAAAAAAACATTAATAAACAACTCAAACAAGTAGGTTTATGTAACACGGTCATATTAGCGACAACGCAAATTTATCGATAGGTAACAACAAAACAATTACACAGACAAACAAACAAAATTTATTATAATAAATGTTCGAACAAGTTTCCTCCTTCTTGAATACAGTAACGAATTCTTCTTCTACAATTGTTTACGCTTTTTTGAATGGTTCGCCTGGTAATTTGACGAAGTTCATTAACAACCCTATTCTGGAGTTCTATTTTGCGGTGGCGTCTTATAAATCATATTTTTAAATAGCCCCAGAGGAAGTAATCTAAAGGGGTTAAATCTGGACTTCTTGCTGGCCACCTAAGTGGTCCCCTATTTCCCATCCATTTATCAGGAAATTCGCCGTTAAGATATTCACTTATTATCGCAGCATTATGAGGAGGAGCTCCGTCCATTTGTCACCAGAGAGTCCATATTTCGTTTAGCGGAACATCATCCAAAAGGTCTGATATTTCGTGTGTTAGAAATGCGAGGTAGCGTTGAGACGTTAGGATACCTTCGTAAATAATTGGCCCAAGGAGCCTATCCTTACAGTTCCAACCCACACATTAAAGGACCGGTGGGCTTGTCCTCGCATTTGCCTGTTAATTCGTGGATTTTCAACGGACCAGTAGTGCTCGTTATTACGATTAAACATTCCATTAGTGGAAAAATTGCACTCATCCGTCCAAATTATTTGATTGAGAAAGTTGCGATTTTCCAGCATTTTGGTATTAAGTTGGTTACAAAAATCCAACCGTCTCATATCGTCCCCAGGCCGAAGAGTTTGGACTAACGTGTAACTTAAATGGTTTATAACGGTGTTGCTTTAACACTCGCCAAACTGTCGTTTTTGGCACTTCAATAGTTTGCTCTATTTCTCTGGTAGATGTTGAAGGATTTTCTTGAACCTAAGATGGATAACATAAAGTCATAACTCTCCAAAAAAAAATGTCTGCTGAAATTAGCAGTGAAGTGAGTGGAAATTCTTATAATTAGTATAATACTAACAAATAGTACCTGATGTAATATTTCTTATTCGGCATCTCTGTCTAGTCTGCTTCCATATGCATTTCGAGGTTTCTGAAAACATCCAAATTCTCGCAAATTTTGGTCCAATTTTAAAAAATATCTCTGGTTTGGTTGCTGCCTCTCCGGATATTCCTCTAAATATCTTTGTTCTGCTCTGACACTATTTCTATTGCAGCTATAAAATATCTTTATCATGTCTCGTTTTTCTGAATTTGAAAACATTCTAAAGAAACTTGCATATTTTAAAGCGCTAACACGAAGGATCTTGCAGTTATTACCCTTTTTACAATTAGAAAATGACATGACAAAAGCCAACTTCTGAGTTTTGTTTGATCCATGGGTATCGTGATAATGTAATATTTAGTTTTTAATTTAAGAGTATTTTAGTTCGCAGTCTATCAAACCATGAAGTGCTAAAATTAGCATAACTCTCCATCCAACGCCATAAAAATATGTCTTAACCCCGATAAGAAAAAATAAACCTGAATAAACAAAACGTCGCATAATATTTTTAATACCGTATTAGTATTGTGCGTAAAAAGTTTCCTTAATAATGTTTAATCGAATTTTGAAAATTCCTAATAATACGGTAGCAAAACTCGAAAAACAAAAATCGAAATTTTTAGTTTTTTGAGCATAAAACCAAATCCATTCGAGTTAGCTCAAATTTCTTTTCAGATTATTACACGGCATCGAATTTAGCAAAAGTGCCGAATTTAAACCTATGTCTTATCTCTTATAATAAGCGAGATCCCCATGCTTGCCCTCGAATTTGGGACAGCCTGTACATATGACCAATTAAATTTTAAATTGTTTTGTTTGTTCACCTCTATATTTGGTTACAATATTTTAGGAAACTTTTTTTATTTGATACAAAATAAATAAATAAATAGAATAATTAATTACTGATACGAATACATTATAATTTAATAAGGTGCATAAAGTACATACCATTTTTTTTATTTTAATTTAAATAATAGTGAAGGATTTAAAGTTAATCCGATTACGTTTGTGTTTCGATAGAAATAGGTGCTTGCTAAGGAATGCCTGAAGATCTTTGTGTCCCGGGGTCATTTAATGAGCAGTCCATGTTGCTATATTTTGTAATGGAATTCCTATCTTATTGATATTATAATATTTATCGTTTTTATAATGTTTTAAACAGTAATTTATAAATCTACAATTTTTTCAAAATTTTAACAGTTCGTATTTCAAAAAACCCTTTGTCTTAAAATTTAAAAAACCCTATATTCAAACATTTAGGAAGGTTTCGGGACTATTTTGATGTTTTACTCGTTTCTCTAAAGTTTCAGATAACTTCATAATAATATAAAAGTTAGAACGTTTTTAACATTGCTCTTAAGGGGTTTGATTGTTGCCAATCTATCGAGACCTTTGAAGATTTGTGGTAATGGCTGCCAACGTGCTTTCTACAATCTTCAGTATATCCTTAAACTTCATGTAACAGTGCAATTGGTAGGCAGATTTTCTTGTTGCATAGTTTCCTTCGACAGATAGATGTTCTAGTGCTTTAACAATGTCAGTGAAGCTTTCTGAAAATTTTTTTATGCGCTTATATTTTTCCGACCATCTGGTCTCACAGAGCCTTGAAAGATTTGGAACAGATTTCCTACGCGCTGGCGATTCACGAAAGAAGGTTATTGTGTCTTTAACCGTTGCAATTGTGTTTCTTATTTCTGGTAGCTTGCTAGTATCATTGACCACAAGATTTAGTCGGTGGCTGGAGCAATGGAAAAATAAAGATTTAGCGTACTTTTTTTTAAGAATGGCTGTACACCACCTTCTTTGCGTGCCATCGTGGAACACCCGTCAAATCCGAATCCCACACAATTATCGGCGGAAAATTATTATCTTCTAAAAACTTTCAATTGCGCTAGCGATTGTAGAAGCATCTTGATATTTTAACTCAATGTAGCCTACAAATTCCTCCCTGATTATTTTTGGCTTTCATCATAGAACCTTAATCCAATAGAAAGCTGCTCTTTCCAGCGATATCTGCTGTTTCATCAGCCATTACAGCATAAGCTTTTGCCCGTTTACAGTCTTCGATTATTTTTCTTTGATAACTTCACCGCATAATTGTATGATCTCATTTTGAATTGTTGGTGAGGTATAGACTGCGTTTTTTTGACATTTATCCAAGTGGCTCTTTAGCTTCTCATCACCAGAGTCAATCCTCAAATTTTAAAGGTCAAAGAAAACTCCCTCATTTCCTTGTTTTCCTCTAAGCGGCAAATCATGAATTCCACAAAATATTATGCATGAAATAATTGCTGACAATATTTGTTTATTTTCTTCAATCGTCTTATGGTGCCCTATTTGCAACTGGACATCAACAGGAGCATCTTCAAGAAATGCTTTTGCAGCAGCTGTTGAAGATTTGTGGTAATGGCTGCCAACGTGCTTTCTACAATCTTCATGTATATCCTTAAACTTCATGTAAGGCCTTACCATAAATGACCCCAAAACTCCATTAACTGTAGCAATTCTTGGCGGAAATAAAACACAATACAAACATAGAGCACCTTTCAAACGACTTGAGTACTCCAGCCATGGAGTATATTGATCTAACCAGCGATGGTTAAATTTTCTTTTCAAGTGAATGGCATCAGAAGCAAAATCGTAATTGGATGATGGAACCCAAGGGTTTGTCAACAATTCCTTCTTTTTTTCAGAAGGCAAGTTATTGGCACAACTAACATAACGACCAATGTCATTTTCATGGTAGCCATCGCGTTCTTCAGTTTGTTTAGACGTCCCAGTTCCAGAGACAGCTTCATGTATATTTGAAGAACTACTTGAGCCTCCTTCAAAAATAGATTCCGATTTTGATGTTCCGACCATTTTATTTTCATCTTCATCACAATCATTGCTTCCACTTCTACTACTGTCATCATGAACTTTTTCCGTTTTAGAGATTTTTGACCTAAAAATAATAACCTAATATCATTCTTGTGTCAGGGTATTTTGAACACCCTGTATACGTATTGGGTAATTTTGTTTGTAGTTTTATTCGCTTAGTTAGATTCCGTATATACATATTTTTTTTGTCAAGTTTAGTTTTATAGTGAATTTGTTTTAACGTGTGTAGCGACCTTTAGGGATGGAGGTGTACGGTGAGCTTTAGATTCTTAGTTTGTGAATTATTTTTTGTAATTTAGGTTGTTTTTCCTTATTATTTCTCGTTTATAGAAGTTTGATTAAGGCTTATTTGTAAATAGTTGTCTATCAGTTTAATTAAGGTTTATTTCGTTTGATTTCCGTAAAATATAATAGAAAATTAAGTACGTTAAATAAATAGTATAGGTTTATCTGTGTGTGATGTCATGTTAGCGACATAAAGACGCTTAAGTATAGTTGTTCAATGTATTAGTGAATATGCTGGTTTTGAGTCATAGAGATTACATGTGGGCCTTATTGTTCGTACTTTAAGGTAAACATAGAGAGGCTGTACAGGATACTTTGGCTGACGTTTGAGTTTTGAAAATTTACCGAGTCCTTACGGACGGAAACGAATTTGGGTATTGGGGTACTAAATTTTCCCCTTCCGTTTTTTAATTGGTGGAATTAACTTAGATAAGATCTTTATGAGTAGTGGGATTAAAAATAAAAGATGGATTTTGTGAATAATTTTGGGATTCAATAACTGATCGTGCTTTCGAGTAGTATACGTTGCCGTTTAGTGTTACGCTTTAAGGTGGTTTAGAACGTTGATATTTTGGGACCTTGTGGTGTTTAACGAACGTACTTGTTGTGTAGTAAGGGTAGTTTGGCTACTCCTGAAGATTACCTGTGAAAGGGATTTATTAAAATTGTTCATCACCAAAGGATTATACCTAGTGCCGATTTCGGTTTTACGTAATGTTTTAAACAGTAATTTATAAATCTACAATTTTTTCAAAATTTTAACAGTTCGTATTTCAAAAAACCCTTTGTCTTAAAATTTAAAAAACCCTATATTCAAACATTTAGGAAGGTTTCGGGACTATTTTGATGTTTTACTCGTTTCTCTAAAGTTTCAGATAACTTCATAATAATATAAAAAGTTAGAACGTTTTTAACATTGCTCTTAAGGGGGTTTGATGTGTTGCCTAACTATCTATCGAGACCCCTCCCCCCTAAGTGTTAGTTCAAATTTTTTTTCATTATCTGAATAACCATTAATTTTATAAGAAAAATTATACACTTATTTTTTAAAGAAAATTTAATTTTCCATAAATTTTCTGTATAAAATTGTTTAATGTATGCCTAGCCAAATAAATGTAAAAATTAAATAAATATGATTGAAAACGCTGAAGCCATATTATCGATTTTTTTTATAGAAGCGAGCGGCTTTTGGATTTTTTTTTTACATTAACATGTCTATTAACTGTCTGACATGAAGTTTTAAACGTCATTCTGACACAGATTATTGTTTTTGTTTACACAATGTTGCCTGTTCTTATTAGGAACGTATAAAAAAGAGGTTGCATAGTTACTTATCCTAAAAAAATCTTTTAATTTAGGTTAGCATCTAGTCTATTAACCTTTCAAGGGCGTAGCCAGGATTTATAACAGGGGGCAAACCATGGTCCATGGTCGTTCAAAATGTAAAATTCTAGGATAAAAAGAAAAGGCAAATGAAAACAAAACTTTGAGATTTTAATTATACTTAAATTAAACTAATAACATTTTTCTTGGGTTTAAACTAAATTTATCCAAAACTTTCTTCACTATGCAGTCCTGATTTTCCTTCAAAAATTTTCGATGCACACTCATCAAACACAACCCAGTGAGTCTGTCATCGCCCATTGTACTCCTGAGCCAGGTTTTTACCCTCGCAGGGTACTGAACGATCTTTCCACGGTAGCAGTAGTGGATGGGAAAGCACTTAATATTAGCAGTGCGTGCCTTGTTGCAGGGAAAAAAACATTAGCTTCCTCTAAAAGTGCAGCTACTTCAATGTCCTTTAATTTGTCTTCTGCTAAATTCTTTTTCTTCCACATATTGTACCACAAATCTAATTCTGCAGAGACATCACCCAACTTGTAAAATTCCATGAAAGATACTGCATTATTTTTGAAATCTTTTGAAGCCATTTTGAGCATGCTTGAAGGATGAAGATAAGTTAAAGCAAAAGCAGGTGTATTTTCGTTGGAGAATCTAGCATCCAAAGACGAAGTAAAAGAATCAAGATAGGGGATGATTATTGACCGCTTCCAGTATTCAACTGCAGACTCAGATGGTGGATTACTTCTGTGTACTTGCTTTTGAGTGACTCGTGGTACTGACAACTCAACCCCTACTTTCTCTGCGATATCAAGTGATTTTTTAAATAATTCATAAGAAACATTTTCGACATCTTGTCGATCTTCTTTGATTACATCTAGAATATCATCAATATGTTTCTTCACCATAAACAAATCCATACTTTTACCTTGTAAAACGTTTACAACGGGTTCCAAAATTGCAGACTAAGATAGTAAGATGAATATTGGTTTAGTAACTGCACACTGCAATTGGTAGGCAGATTTTCTTGTTGCATAGTTTCCTTCGACAGATAGATGTGCTTTAACAATGTCAGTGAAGCTTTCTGAAAATTTTTTTATGCGCTTATATTTTTCCGACCATCTGGTCTCACAGAGCCTTGAAAGATTTGGAACCGATTTCCTACGGGCTGGCGATTCACGAAAGAAGGTTATTGTGTCTTTAACCGTTGCAATTGTGTTTCTTATTTCTGGTAGCTTGCTAGTATCATTGACCACAAGATTTAGTCGGTGGCTGGAGCAATGGAAAAATAAGGATTTAGCGTACTTTTTTTTAAGAATGGCTGTACACCACCTTCTTTGCCGGCCATCGTGGAACACCCGTCAAATCCGAATCCCACACAATTATCGGCGGAAAAATTATCTTCTAAAAAACTTTGAATTGCGCTAGCGATTGTAGAAGCATCTTGACATTTTAACTCAATGTAGCCTACAAATTCCTCCCTGATTATTTTTTGGTTTTCATCATAGAACCTTAATCCAATAGAAAGCTGCTCTTTTCCAGCGATATCATTAGCCATTACAGCATAAGCTTTTGCCCGTTTACAGTCTTCGATTATTTTTTCTTTGATAACTTCACCGCATAATTGTATGATCTCATTTTGAATTGTTGGTGAGGTATAGACTGCGTTTTTTTGACATTTATCCAAGTGGCTCTTTAGCTTCTCATCACCAGAGTCAATCCTCAAATTTAAAAGTTCAAAGAAAACTCCCTGATTTCCTTGTTTTCCCCTAAGCGGCAAATCATGAATTCCACAAAATATTATGCATGAAATAATTGCTGACAATATTTGTTTATTTTCTTCAATCGTCTTATGGTGCCCTGTTTGCAATTGGACATCAACAGGAGCATTTTCAAGAAATGCTTTTGCAGCAGCGTTGAAGATTTGTGGTAATGGCTGCCAACGTGCTTTCTACAATCTTCATGTATATCCTTAAACTTCATGTAAGGCCTTACCATAAATGACCCCAAAACTCCTTTAACTGTAGCAATTCTTGGCGCAAATAAAACACAATACAAACATAGAGCACCTTTCAAACGACTTGAGTACACCAGCCATGGAGTATATTGACCTAACCAGCGATGGTTAAATTTTCTTTTCAAGCGAATGGCGTCAGAAGTAAAATCGTAATTGGATGATGGAACCCAAGGGTTTGTCAACAATTCCTTCTTTTTTTCAGAAGGCAAGTTATTGACACAACTAACATAACGACTAATGTCATTTTCATGGTAGCCATCGCGTTCTTCAGTTTGTTTAGAGGTCCCAGTTCCAGAGACAGCTTCATGTAGATTTGAAGAACAACTTGAGCCTCCTTCAAAAATAGATTCCGATTTTGATGTTCCGACCATTTTATTTTCATCTTCATCACAATCATTGCTTCCACTTCCATTACTGTTATCATGAACTTTTTTCCGTTTTAGAGATTTTTGACCTAAAAATAATAACCTAATATCATTCTTGTTCTTAGTCCCTAGTATAAAAATTAGTATAAAACAAAACTACCATGTAATGATAGCTTATAATGTGGATATACTACATCCGATGTTAATATTTTTCTCTAGATTAAAAACACAAATGAAATTAATAGCACGTATAAAGTGCTGTTTGGTCTTTAATATGTGAAAATTTCAAGTTTTTATATTTAGTCCCATTTGAGATATCAGCTGTCAAAATCGGTGCATTATTGTAATTTTTGTTATAATTAGAAGGCAAAAAGTCGGCATCATAATAATGAAAATATATAAAATTATATTAATAATGCACAGAATCTTTTGCCAAAGCTAATAAAAATTGTTTCACAAAGATACAAGCAAAGAGTAAAGAGCAATTGGCAATTTTGAAAAGGGCTGCAATTGAATTTTTTCCACACGTTGGATACAAATAATTTTGAACAAAAATTAACATCGGATATAACATATCTACATTATAAGCTACATTTGGTAGTTTTGTTTTATTTGGTGCTGGTCGAGCAACCAATTTTCAAATTTTTGGACCATTTCTAATGGAATGACTTAAAGTTTTAATTAAAATTTAATTTTCTACTGAAATTATTTAACTTACCTTTTTGTAACCAATTTCTTATATCCATATTGTCTTTTCTGTGATTTCTGTCTCTTTATTCTGTGGTAAAACTATTGTTAGGATTTTCCTCTTGTTTCTCAGGCAATAATTTAACACTGATAACTATTCACACCAACTTTATTTAAAACCAATAAAGTTAACAAGACAACACAAATATTCACTCTCAACACTTTTTAACTATTCCGCTTTTAAATCTCGCGCCTCGCTTTCTATTCGCGTTGCAACTTCGTATCCTGCACTATGTACTGTACTGTACTGTCTGTCCGCCGGATAGGAATTTTATATACCCTTTTGAGCCTAGAAATTGCCAGAACATTCGCATCGCCGGTTCCCGTATATTCCTCACTTGTATCTCGATTTTCTCGAAGAAAACCAGTGGCGTTTCGTTACACTATTAAATAGGACACTGTCGCTAGACAAGAGCACTTACACACCAACTCAATAGTTGTTGCAAAAAATTTGTCCTATGTTAGGATTTGGAGCAAGTTGTGTTTTAACCACTTGATAGTTTTGACGAACTGCACTCGGGCGTGACATTTTTCCGTACACTGTCGATCCCGAGTCTCGTTCAGGCAACTTTTGTTTTTTGTTGGTGCAGGTCTTACGTACGTTATAAGAGTATTTATTTCGGATTCTGATTAGGATTGTGTATTGAATGTTTCAAAATATTTCACACTAAAACTACTTATTGAGTAAATTTATTTTAATTAATTAACAGGATTAAAAAATGTTGTTAAATGAAAACAAAAAAAGTGACAATTTTTTACCATTTTCTCAAAAATGTCCGACTGTTAAGTGGTTGAATCGAACAATAAAAATTGACGTATCCTGAGAGTAAATCGAACACTTGTTTTTATCCAATTCTGGTGTGGGACAAGGGCACCAATGCATTAAATGTATAGATCGAAAACGCTATTAATATATATTTAGCACTATGTCAGTTTTTCAAACAGCTTTTTTTTGCTGATGAAATATATTTTAGTAACAAAGGACACGCGAATAATTTTATTTATTAGAGCTTATTAATTAATTTTAAAATTTTCATAAAGCAACCAAACGACCACAACAACAAACAAACTATAAAAACAGATAACAAAAAAAATATGCAGAACAGAAAAATATGTATATTTTAGATTTAATTTCTTGTTTATTAAAATTTAAAAATTATTTAATTTATTTTTGCTCTTCCAGGTGGGGGGCAGTTGCCCCTCCCTGCCCTTAGCTGGCTACGCCCATGTAACCTCTGTCTGTCATGAAGTTTTAAACGTGATGAACTTCTTATAAAAAGGTTGCATAATTATCCTAAAAAAATGTCAATTTGGATAACTATGCAACCTCTTTTTATAAGTTTATAACGAAAAGAAACGAAAACAATAATATATGTCGGAATGACCTTTAAAACTTCATGTCAGGTAGAGATTAATAGACATAAATACACGTTATAGTACATTAGATAAGAGATTGAAGTGACTCATTTAAATCGAATAGAGTTTGGGGGAGGGCTTTAGGGAGACCAACAACTATTCAAGGGTTAAGGAACTTCAATCCCGTGGTATCTACATTTTTAATTCGTGGAATAATAATAGAAATAATTTTAAAAAAAATATTACATCTATGATAAATTTAAATTATTAGAAAAGTCACTTTGACGAAGAAGCTACACTATTCAAGGCTAATGAAATTTATGAATTATTTTTAAACTCGCAGATGTTTCAATGCCATAACAACGAGTAAATAAATAATAAACAACATTCGCCATTGTAAAACTTAATCTGTTGACGACGCGTAGTTGCGAAAATGGATGAGTTTGATATTGAAGCAGCGGCTGACGAGGCTGTTAACCAACTATTGCCTCAAAATCCAGAAAAGTGTATGAAAAATCTTATGAATATTTTATAACATAGCGCCGTCAAAAGAAGATACAAAATCACACCAATGAAAATGTCTTTTTAGTATATTTCAATGAAAAAAGCAAAACTGTACGTGCTTCCACCTTGTGGGCGAATTATTCCGTGGTGAAATCGATGGTAATGGTGAAAAGTAATATTGACGTATCCCAATATCCGAAATTAAAAGCTTTTCTGAAAAGAAAAAATGACTGCTATAAGCCAAAGAAGTCAAAAGTTCTTACTGATGAACAAGTCGATCAATTCCTAATTCAAGCTCCAGACGACGATTTTTTAATGGTTAAGATGAGTAATATAACGTCTATAAATTTTTTGATAGATATTTTGACACTGTGTTCAATTTTTAGGTTGCACTGATCATGGGTGTAGCAGGAGCGTGTAGAGGAAACGAATTAGTTGAATTATCAATCCACAACGTTACAGATTTGGGTTACTCTATCCTAGTTAATACAAAGAACAATATTGACCGAGTATTCGTTGTTCAGAATTTAGTGAATAACCCAGTCGATTTTATAAAACTATGCAGAAATTACATTGTTTTAAGAAAACCTGACGCAAACCACTCACGATTTTTTGTCCAATATAAAGACCGGAGATGTTCAACTCAACCCATTGGAAAAATACCTTTGGAAAACTACCTCAAAGAATTGCAACTTTTATGAAACTTCCTGAACCCTCTTTATACACCGGTCATTGTTTTCGAGTTACATCGGCGTCTTTATTAGCCAATTCTGGGGCAAATATCGACGTTCTGAAAAGACACGGAGGTTGGAAGTCGTCTTCAGTGGCTGAGGGATATGTTGAAAGCTCTATAAATAACAAAAATTATAGCAAAAAAATTATTGGGCATGAAAATGAAAAAATTGATCAGAAAACAAATAAATACTATCAATGCATCTATTGTTTCAACATCATTCAATAATGTTGTTAATTCTAAGGACAACGATTTTGGTAAATTTTAACTTTATATCCGTAAATGTTAATCAAAAGTAGATGTTATCTTAAATGTTAATTGCTCATTTTTATTAATAAAATTATTATTTAGTAGAGTGAATTATTTATTTTTTAATCCCTAGAGAAAAAGTAACACTTCAGTCCCCGAAATGGGGGAACCAAATAGTACTTTTAATCCACGAAGTGCAAAAACTTTATTTAGGCGTTTTTGTATCTTCGAATATAGCTGCTTATTTATGTACATAAATGGATAGTAAAAATTTCATAACATTGGTGCAATAAGGCATAAAAACCTCCCCGGGGAATCGAACCTCTGGTGGGGGGATACTGACCACTATACTACCGAGGACTGTGTTAATTTCATCCATGTACGTCGGTGAAATACGTGTAATTTTTTACTAAATAATCTAACACATTGTGTAAGCGTTTTTTAATAATTTCATTTTTTATAATTATTTTATATTATATTTATTGCTTTTGTAATACACAATTAAGTATTCTAAAAAAAGACAACTTAACATAAATATCTAATACATAATTATGTGTAGTGCGTAAACTTTAATTCAAAGGCTTTTCCATCATTCTGTCTTTTTTTAGTCTTTTATAAAACGTAAATTGATTTAAACAATTTAATTATTTTGTTTACTAATCAACATAAAGTGTTTTTTCAGTATAATTTATTAAGCCTAATAGGTTGACGACGAATTTTAGTTACAGATTGATACATAGGTACGTATGATTATTAGAACTAGAACTTGTATTATGCTTTAATCAGACAACTCAGGGCCGCTCTAGCCTCATGTCACCCCGGACAAACAGACAATTTGGCCAGTTTTTTTAAATAAAATAAAAATTATATTAAAATCATTTATTTAAAAAATATATGAATAAACATTTAAAAAGGGCAAAACGTAAAAGTACTGGTACATATAAGGTGCATTTTATTGCTATACTTATATTCTATTAAGAAAGTACAAAAATATTGCATAACCAAACAGAGAAATTTTAGATTCTATAAAAGTATAACTATAAAGTAAAGTAACCTAAAAGAAATTTTCTTTCTAACTTTGATTTCCGCAAATGTTTTTATTACATCTTTTAAGTTTTGATCAGCAACTTCATGCTCAATCGCTAAAATGGTCAACCCATTAGGACGATTTTGCGGTTTGAAACAGTATAAGTATAATCCCCACGGAAACAGTAGTTTCACTTAGCAGAATTTTTGTCTTAAAAGTACAGGCGCATGTCCACGTGGCTAGTATGTGCAGTGCAGTAGTCCAGCACGCAGGACCGGTCTTCGGAAAATAAAACCAACCATGGCCGAGTTTGTGTTTGCATTTGGTTTCTTAATATGCTGTGCTCCACTCAGGGCGAATAGGACCGGCGGGCTACAAAACCCCCGGGTTGGTAGATTCATATTAAATTAATATTGGAAGAAAACATAAATTTTACTAAAAAGATAATAAAAGCAATTTTAGTAAGTATAAAGCTTATTTGATTGGTACATTAAATCTTTACTTAAATGAATTTAGTTAATAATACCACAGACAACAGTTGTCTGTGATAATACTTAAGATCAGGTATACTATTTAGCTTTATTTTTAGAGAATAAGAGAACAATACCACAAAAGAGAATTTCTAAGAATGCATTATGGATACAGATACAAGGAAAATTAACAACTTGTTATTTCAAAAATGAATAAACGGATAAATTTTCTATACATATAGGTACCTAACCTAGTACTACATACATTTTTGGAATTGTTAAAACCGAAAGTATTGAGTAAAAATATCATTCAACGCCGAAAGCATAGTTTTAGCTACTATTTTGCCAAGCAACCACTTACTATCTAACTATCGGTATCGGTTTCAAAAAGCAAGACACCTGAGTTTAGAATGTTATAATTTTTTATTTGGCGTTTGATTGTTTTGATATTTGTCATGAATGTACCTTGTACACATCTTATCTACCAACGGTCATTAAAATGAAAATTCTAAGTAAACCTCTTCGGCAGTTATTTATAAAGAAATCTTGCACATACATATTTTATATACGGAGACTTTGAAATAATGTAACTTCATTATTTTTAGCTCAAAATATGAAATTTTAACCAATAATGCATCCATCCCATTCGAACGGGTTAGTAATAACAAATCTTCCGAAAGTTTTCAAATTTTGATAAGAATCAGAATGGACAGTGGCGTAGTCAGGATTTAGTCTCGGAGGGGCCCAGATAACAAATGAGTTTTAAGATTTCTTTCACCATAATTACGAATAAATAATAATGGAAAATGATATATAATTTTGCATCCCTTGGACCCTTTGGTAAATAAGCAGCTGGCACTAAAATATTAACCACTTAAATGTAGAAACATGAACAAAGTTTATTGTATTATTTGTACGTTACTTAAATACGCTAATAAATATATATTTTACGATTTCTGGTTAAATGTAGTAATTTGTTTTGGTTTAAACGAAAACACCAAATGTACATTTTGCATTATTTAAAATTTCATTTTTAAAGTAGAAGCGTTGTGGATCATAAATATATGTCCCTAAATGCCGACACATTTTGTTTATTGTGGTATGCCGGAAGTACATAAACCGGCAACCGTTGAAATATGGGAAGACAATTGACTAATTACTAGAAAAATCTCCATTTATGTGTAAATTTATTTTAAATGCTGTTTGAATTGTCAACAACTGTGTGATAATGTGGTTATTTAGGTAATTTAAATTTTTCAATTAAATTGAAAATATGTGGCCGCAGCCGCTTATGCCGCCAGGCGCCATGGTCAATACGGCACTGATAATATTTATAATTCAATTTGCTTATTATCACAATTCACAATTGGTAATATTTTAAGTTTACAATATACGATGTTAAACATTCCATGCCTATCCTTCTTGGAAAGATTAAGTGGTAGAAAAATGTGTCACTGACACCGAAATTTGTACGAAGATAAGATAATAATAGTATATTGTTTTACGAGTGACAGTAACATTTTTGAAGCGAGTAGAACAGTTTACCTGCCGAGGCGCAGCAGGCTGGTAATGTTCACGAGCTTCAAAAATGTTTTCGACGAGTGAAACACTATACTTTTCTACAACCCTGTTTATATCATAATAATATACTAAAAAGAACATTGAACAAATATTTTATTTGAAAGTAAAAATAACGGAATTTTTCAAAACATTACTTATGATTTAAATATTGGTTAATTGTTGCATTCGAGCAACTATTCAAAATTATAGGAGTATTACAATCAAGATTTTTATGTATTGAGGTAGAAGATGTCACATCTGTTATGTTGTTAACTGATGTCACTCCATATGATGATGCGCCGTCATCGGAGAGCGTTTTATTTTGTATGGATTGTAAAATTTTGGTTTGTATTTGATTTTGCTGTTAACTGATTGATCAACATATCCTTCTGCAACGTTACTAGATTTCCAGCCTCCATGCTTTTTAATTGAAGTAAATCACCCCTGCATCCACTAACAGCGTTGCGGAAGTTCTGCGCAAACAATGCCCGGTATATTTTTGGGATCAGGCAATTTTAAATATTGAGCTACTTGCATAAGAAATTTACTAATTTTATTTATTCCCACAACTTGTCGAGTACACTTTCCGTTTTGGTAGTTTATAAAGAATCTTGTATTTTTTGGTCCATATCTAGTGGACGAAGGTTCATATATATTTTAGAAATTTCGTAGAAGAATACAGAAATGTGGAAGGAACGCGGTACTTTTGTTTTGTATTACGTATCGTAACTAAGAGTATATTGGTAGTATCTTTTACATCATTTACTATCAAATCTTTTAATTCATGGCAACGACAAGCTGAAATTCCAAAATTAAGACTACCTACAAACGTGAATTTAATATTAATATTAAGAATTTTTGACATTAATAAAGTAATTGTTACCTTAATCATTAAGTATTTGGAATTGGGTGCATTCTTTAAGAAAGTACGTATCTCATCGGAAGAAAAATTTTAGATTTTGACTTTTAAATCCATCTGATTTTCGTTTCAAAAAGAACGCAACTTGGGATATTTACTTATATCTATATTATTTTAATCGATAAAGTAGCTTTCAGCATCGAATACATAGACCATAGCGTCGATGACTCAAATTTTTGATAACCATCCAAAGTACGCAAGCAGCAATTTTCCGAAAATGAATTAACATGATTGTTAACTCTCCAATCCATGAATTTTCATATATTTCTTCATATCTCTTTTAGATTTTAATGGTAATAAATCCAAAGATGTCTGCTCAGCTTGATTTGTTATTTCTGGTGGTGTATTTTGAAAATCTAAATCACTTTCCGATTCAGAAATCATGATAACTTATTCAAAAACTAACAATGCTTTGAGTGTAAACAATTAAAGAGAAGTAATTAAAAATTATTATTAATTTTATTTACCTTTGAACTTATTCGTTCATAACAAACACTTATAATAATTAAAGAGAAGTGTCAAACGGAGTGTCAAACTAATGAAACCTGGCAACTAGATATAAAATGCATTCTTATTAAAGAAATGATTCCTATCTTTGTTTATTAATACGCAAAATTCGTCAAAACATTATATACGAGGACGGCAAATAATTGAAAGTATAAATTTAATTTTCGGAACCACCTGATCGTGACATTCGTGGCAAATACAGGATTAAAATTATTGAGTACTGTAGTTAAACTTTTACATTTAAGAATGCGTTTAGTTTATTTAAATTCAATAGGTAGTCTTATTAGCGAGTTCTAGTGTTTAGCTGTTTAGTATAGTGTCGGATTGTAAAAGTGAAAATCATAATCCACGAGTATATGCATTTGTTTATTTTTCAAATTTCAAATTGTGACTTGTGTACATAGTAACGGCAATTAATTTATTATACAAAACATGGATATTAATAAACGTAAAGCGAAAGGTGGTGCCGAAAAGGCTAGAATAAAAACACAAACAAATGGAAATCGAAGCTAGTAAGTGTATGAAATTATCTACCATGTTAAAATCTAAAACCTCCGATACATCGAAAGTGCAAGAAGAAACAACAGATATTTCTCCTGCTAATTGTGCTCAGAAAACATCTATTTTAATTCCATTGGAAATAAAAGGAACAATTGAAGAAGACCATACAACAACCACTACGGAAACAGTTAAACAACCACTTGAATTTTCGTCTGCAAGTCAGGTCAATCTCAACTTTTCGCGCCCCCAAATATCAACAACCAAACTGAATTTTTAAGTTTCATCCTCAACAACCAACTACTAGTATACCATTTACCGCCAGAAAAGCTTATTATAGACCGGATAATGTGCAACGTGTTTGGCTTACGTATTCTAAAAAATATGACGCATTATTCTGTAGTATTTGTTTGGAATATGGGAAAGCAAAGGACGATAATTCATTCAGGAATGGTGCAAGAAATTGGAAACATATTTATGATAGAATTAAAGAACACAAAAGTAGCAAAACTCATCAAATATGTGTGGATGCTCATATAACGGCTGTGGAAGGAAAAGTATTGATAAGTTAGTTTTATTTGGCTACACAGAAAGTAGGAAGGAACAAATTGAGAAGCGAAGAAATGTACTGAAAAGAATTATCGATATAATAAAATTAATAGGAAAATGGGATTAAGCTACAGAGGGAAAGAAATGAAGCAGCGTATTCACTGAAAAATACAGAATTGGACCATGGTATATTTTTGGAAATGATCATATTGTTAGCCAAATATGATCCAATTCTAAATGTTCATCTAGATGAAGTAATAAAAAAGTTCAGCACTTCACGAGAAGGGTTCTAAACAAGGTGGTGGCTCCATAACGTTTTTGTCAAAACAACTATTAATTATATTTTAATTTCTATAAGTAAATTAATTAAGAAGAAAATTTCTGCAGAAGTTAATGAAGCTACTATGTTTTCAATTCAAATTGATACGACCCAAGATATTTCTGTAGCAGATCAGTGCTCCATAATAATTAGATATATGACGGATCAGGTGTACGAACGTCTTATTAGTGTTACAAAGTGTGTGTCAACAACAGGACAAGCGTTTTCAGCTATGGTGTGCGAAGTATTAGAAAATGTAGACATAGATATAAGAAAATGCGTTGGAAATTCAACAGATGGTGCGTCAAATATGCAGGGCGAATATAATGGATTTTCAAGAAAACTAGATGAATTATGTCCAGTTAATATACATTTGTGGTGTTATGCACATATTTTAAATTTAGTAATCACAGATACAACTAAATCTGTGATTGAATCTGTTAATTTATTTGGATTGTTGAATGAGTGCGCATTGTTCTTAAGGGATTCTTATGTTAGAATGGATTGTTGGATTGAGGTGTGTCCAAATAAAAGTTACATTCAATCGGTGAAACAAGATGGTGGTCAAAGGATGCTTTATTAAAAAATATTCGGTAGTTATGCTAGTGATAACAATGGTTTGTTCATAGAGTTAGTTGTGACATTAAACAAGATAAGAAAACTTGAAAAGCAACACCCGAAACTAGATATAAAGCTACAGGTTTGATAGAGAAGTTATCAAAATATGAAACTCTTTTGACAGAAAAAATTTTTTACGAATTTTTAAATTACTTCACCGTTATCCAAATATTTACAATGTTCTGGCTTAGATATATTACAAGCTTCTCGTATGGTAAATGATACATTGGATAGTTTAAAAGACATTCAAAGAGATTTTCAAGAAATAAAAATAAAACAGAAATGTTTGTAAAATTTATTAATAACCAACTTGAGAAAATTTCAGAAGATTTTGAGATTCAGGTCGCGACTGATCTAACTGAAGTACGGCTGAGAAAAAGACAAAACTGCATAGCTATGAAGGAGATGATGCAACTTTGGGTCATGGATGGAACAGATTTAAGATTGATGTATATTACAGGATAATAGATTGTGTCATTGAAAAGATTACATCTAGATTTGAAAAAAATATATCTGTTAGCGCAGATTTTTCTTGTCTAGATCCTAAAAACTTTGAGGAAATAACAAAAGTCGGTAATCTTCCAGAAAACTCGTTACTGGACTTATCAAAAAATTTAAAACATTTTAATCCTGAAATAACACAGTGCGCACTTCAAGATGAATTATTAGACTTTATAAGAAAGTGAGACAATCTAAAAATCTTTAAATGACGAATATGTTTTAGATTGTTCTAGTGGTTATGATGATGACAACAATGACGAGGAATTTGATAAAACACAATCATTACCATACTGTAGATGTAAAAATTGTATTAAGTGTTGTTATCATGTTCTTCTAAAATACAATATGTATTGTAATGCATATCCATTTGTATTTTTAGCATATAAATTAATTTTAAATTTATCTTGTGAACGGTCTTTTTCTAAATTAAAATTTATTAAAACCGTTTACGTAGTACATTGATTCAGGAACACCTAGAAACATTTACGCTAATGTCAACTGAAAACAGTTATTGGCAAATTTAGACGACGACGAAATAATAGATACAGACGATACAGTCTCCATAAAAGTAAAGTTCTCAAGAACTTGCTGTTACTGTAATTGACGTAATTGTAGTTCATTGTCATAAAACCCTTAAGTTTTTTATAATAATAAATTGCATGTTTGTTTTCAGCAGTTGTAAATATTTGTTTATAAATTACGCTACGGGCGCATTTAATTACAAAATACTAAAACACTTGAGGGCCGCTTTGTAATATATTTCCCGGGCCGCATCCATGCTACCTATCCGCCCCTGTGAGTCCACTGCCCTCTTATTTTAATATCGTGTTCTGCTTTGCGTTTTGCGTATCATTTATTAAAAATACGTGTTCTTAAGTTAGTTTGTAAAGTTGTTCTCCCTTTAAATTATTGAGTGTGTTAAAAATTAGTGTTCGGTTTAATACTTTTGTTGGAAAAATATGGCTGCGTATTGTTTTATTTGTAACAGTAACAACCAAAAGAATCCAAATTTAAGTTTCTTCAGATTCCTAAAGATGAGAAAATGTAAGAAGTTGATATTTTAATTATTGTACGTTTGCACTGAAAATAATTGTCGGTATCTACCTGTATCTAATAACCCATTTCTTTTATACTTACAGGAGTGTGGCATGGCTTCAGGCTGCCTTTGATGCTACTGGCTGTCCTCATCTTCCCAAGTATACGCCGGATTATTATTATAAAAATTTGAGAGTTTGTTCGAAACATTTTGAAGAAAAAATGTTTGCTGGGGTATCACGGAGTAGACTGAATTTGGATGCTATACCAACTTTATGCTGTAAGGTGTCACAATAATAATTCTGCTTAAGCTTACATGTTGTATAATTTTCTGTCCGGTGATGCTCGCCTAAAATATTTTCTGATGCTTTTGGTGCACTTTTTAATTCTTTTCTATTGTACTGTCGTTCACACAACTATAACCTTGCTCTTGCTTTCAAATCATCAGCAAGATGGTTTTAACAGAGTATCAAGTATGACATAAATTAACTGAAACATTTTTAAAAATTAACGTAACGAGCAGATAAATAACAGAATTTTATAACTTCGTAACTTGTTTTATACTAATCGTTGCACACTAACCTATCTACCTGTTTAATATCTGACACAAAAATACTAACATTTTTTTCTCCAGCTTCACACAGTTCAAGCGGTGCAATTTTTTCATCTGTTGAGCAGACTTCCAGTACTACCAGCTCAGTTCCCCAGGGAGAGAGTAGTCCCCCGCAAGTTCTTCTGCCGAGTCCAGTTATAGTTCGAAGTTATGAAGCTTCACTAGGTATGGGTTCTGTAGTGTCTTCATCGGCAGGACAATTATCACCTACTTTTTTTAGTTTCACGTGAGGAGCAAAGTGCAGAGAAATGCTGTCAAACTCCAGCATCGTTTAGTGCTCATTCACCGAGGAAAACTGGTCTTCGCCGAAAATTGCAAAACCTCAACAGAAAATCTTCGAGAAAACTGTTGCTGGAGCATAAGGAAACACCCAAAAAAAAGCTCAGTCTTGAAGATGTTTCAGAATTTTTCGAGAAACATTATTCATTGAAATTCGCAAATTTTATAAAAACACAAATGACACTGCTGCAAAATAGTCCGAAAGGTACAAGGTACTCTGCTGAATATAAGCAGTTGGCATTAACTGTTTATTTTTTGGGGCCTAAAGTGTATAAATTTCTAGCAAAGACATTTCGATTACCATCTAAAACCACTTTGTTCAGAATTACAAAAAAATGGTCTATTCGTTCTGGACGAAGTGAATTTCTTTTACAAATATTAAAAAACAGAAGTGAAAGTATGGTAGAAAAATCGAGGGAGTGTGTACTTTGTATTGACGAAATGTCATTAAAGTCAAATCTATTTTATAATATGACATATGATGAAGTCATCGGCTTCCACAACATTAATAATAAAAGAGAATTCAAACCCAGAAATAATGCTTTAGTTATAATGTTAAGAGGTATACATTTCAATTGGAAACAACCTCTAGGTTATTTGTAAACACATCATGCAAAGCTAATGATTTAAAAGATATTTTAATTGAATTTATTTCAAAATTGTTTTCCATACATTTTTCTGTGCTAGCAGTAACTTCCGACCAGGGATCTAACTTTGTAAAATTAACTAAAGAATTAGATATTAATGTTAAAAAACCATATTTTTATGTGGAAAACCGCAAGATTTATTATTTATTTGATATCCCCCACTTGTTCAAATCAACAAGAAATAATTTTTTTAAGTACCACTTTCAAATAGATAATAGACAGACAAAGAGAAAATATTTAAACGAATTTTACGAAAATGATAAAAAGCAAGCATATAGATTGGCACCGAAATTAACCATTCAACATATTTTTCCAAATTCCTTCCACAAGATGAAGGTAAAATATGCGGCCCAAGTTTTCAGCAGCAACAGTAGATTTTATGGAAAAATGGACAAACTTTTGATATCATGAATTCATCAAAGTTCAGACCTGCCAAGTTTTTCAATAGAATATTTATGCGAACTCCTGTGCAAATCAAGTTTTTGAAGACACGCAATTATTATTTAAAATTTAATTGTGCGTGACTTTGCGGTAAAGACGTTACGAATAAAATAAAATTTTTAAATGGATGGCAGCTGTCAATTTCATCAGTTTTAAATCTGTCTGAAGATTTGAAAGCGAGGGGTATTAATAATTTAATGACACGTCGATTGCACCAAGATTGCTTAGAAAATTTCTTTGGGAGCATTAGGCAACAAAATGGCAACTGTAGAAATCCCACACCTATTCAATTTGCTAATACTTTCAAAAAAATGTTCTGTCTTAATTATTTTGAGCAATCTGAAGGTACAAATTGCTTAGAGGAATTTGACAGCATTTTGGCATCAATAACACCAGACGCTGTAAAAACATATGCGGTGAATGTTGAAAAGCCTCTAGAAATTAAAAAATTGTTGATCAACACAACCGACTATACACAACTTCAATTTCGAGAGAAAAATGCCTTCTATTACGTAGGAGGATATTTTATTAAAAAATGTTTGCAGCAGCATAGCTGCAATACTTGTGAAGGTTATGCAAAATCTGAAACGGAATTAACAGAAGAGGGACTTTACTCTCATTTCCGAGCATACGAAAATGCTTCAAAAAATACATATGGAAATTTGAACATGCCGCAGCAAGATTTTTTTCATATTTAGGAGCATGCGAAAATATTTTTACATCGAACTTTCCAGATGATTGTATTGCAGGCAATGTTGGTGTGAAATTAAAAGACAAAATAACTGCTACACTTGCATTTCAGCATCCTTGTGAACATTTTCCACTTTTTTATTGGTGCACTATTTTGCCGTTTTAAACCATGCCCCAGCGTGTTTAAATAGAGCTTTTTAAAACGCGCGTTTTTTAAAGTTACCATAACAACATCCAATCAAATTGAGAGATTTAAAACGTCAAATAAAATATAGGTTATTTCCATTTTTTGTAGTAATAATACCAGTATTTATGATTTCATTGTGCACCAATAAAACAAAATAGTGTCAAGTATTTGTGGATAACTGGTCTTAAAACACTTGCTCTATTTGTACGTGTTTTAAATACCTTTTTATCCACTTATACTTTAATATACTAATATAAGTACTGTGATGTACCACAACTGGTGCATCTGTACCTATTTGATTTTATAAATTAGAAGGCAGGTTGAATTAAACCATTTAGTAAATATGTGCTTAGATATAAGTGGTTAGAGAAATAGTTGAAGGGTTGTTTGATTAGATATTTCGAAAATAATGAATTCATTATTTTTCCTCTGATAAAATTAGAATAGAATAAAAATGTAATATTATATTCTACTAATTACATTTTATTACTGAAAATGCTTATAATATTGAGTTCAACAAAGGACAAATTAAATATGTATAGGATAAATATAAGTTTATTAGAAGACAAAACATTCTCTTAGAAAAGAGAAAGAGTTGTGCAGCCGCAAGACTGGCCTGGGGTACATACAGTACGTGCAGGGGCGGATAGGTAGCATGGATGCGGCCCGGGAAATATATTACAAAGCGGCCCTCAAGTGTTTTAGTATTTTGTAATTAAATGCGCCCGTAGCATAATTTATAAACAAATATTTACAACTGCTGAAAACAAACATGCAATTTATTATTATAAAAAACTTAAGGGTTTTATGACAATGAACTACAATTACGTCAATTACAGTAACAGCAAGTTCTTGAGAACTTTACTTTTTATGGAGACTGTATCGTCTGTATCTATTATTTCGTCGTCGTCTAAATTTGCCAATAACTGTTTTTCAGTTGACATTAGCGTAAATGTTTCTAGGTGTTCCTGAATCAATGTACTACGTAAACGGTTTTAATAAATTTTAATTTAGAAAAGACCGTTCACAAGATAAATTTAAAATTAATTTATATGCTAAAAATACAAATGGATATGCATTACAATACATATTGTATTTTAGAAGAACATGATAACAACACTTAATACAATTTTTACATCTACAGTATAGCAATGATTCTGTTTTATCAAATTCCTAGTCATTGTCATCATCATAACCACTAGAACAATCTAAAACATATTCGTCATTTAAAGATTTTTTTAGATCGTCCCACTTTCTTATAAAGTCGAATAATTCATCTTGAAGTGCACACTGTGTTATTTCAGGATCAAAATGTTTTAAGTTTTTTGATAAGTCCAGTAACGAGTTTTCTGGAAGATTAGCGATTTTTCTTATTTCCTCAAAGTTTTTAGGATCTAGGCAAGAAAATCGGCGCCAACAGATATATTTTTTTTAACTCTAGATGTAATCTGTTCAATGACACAATCTATTATCCTGTAATATACATCAATCTTAAATCTGTTCCATCCATGACCCAAAGTTGCATCATCTCCTTCATAGCTATGCAGTTTTGTCTTTTTCTCAGCCGTACTTCAGTTAGATCAGTCGCGACCTGAATCTCAAAATCTTCTGAAATTTTCTCAAGTTGGTTATTAATAAATTTTACAAACATTTCTGTTTTATTTTTATTTCTTGAAAATCCTTTGAATGTCTTTTAAACTATCCAATGTATCATTTACCATACGAGAAGCTTGTAATATATCTAAGCCAGAACATTGTAAATATTTGGATAACGGTGAAGTAATTTAAAAATTCGTAAAAAATTTTGCTGTCAAAAGAGTTTCATATTTTGATAACTTCTCTATCAAACCTGTAGCTTTATATCTAGTTTCGGGTGTTGCTTTTCAAGTTTTCTTATCTTGTTTAATGTCACAACTAACTCTATGAACAAACCATTGTTATCACTAGCATAACTACCGAATATTTTTTAATAAAGCATCCTTTGACCACCATCTTGTTTCACCGATTGAATGTAACTTTTATTTGGACACACCTCAATCCAACAATCCATTCTAACATAAGAATCCTTAAGAACAATGCGCACTCATTCAACAATCCAAATAAATTAACAGATTCAATCACAGATTTAGTTGTATCTGTGATTACTAAATTTAAAATATGTGCATAACACCACAAATGTATATTAACTGGACATAATTCATCTAGTTTTCTTGAAAATCCATTATATTCGCCCTGCATATTTGACGCACCATCTGTTGAATTTCCAACGCATTTTCTTATATCTATGTCTACATTTTCTAATACTTCGCACACCATAGCTGAAAACGCTTGTCCTGTTGTTGACACACTTTGTAACACTAATAAGACGTTCGTACACCTGATCCGTCATATATCTAATTATTATGGAGCACTGATCTGCTACAGAAATATCTTGGGTCGTATCAATTTGAATTGAAAACATAGTAGCTTCATTAACTTCTGCAGAAATTTTCTTCTTAATTAATTTACTTATAGAAATTAAAATATAATTAATAGTTGTTTTGACAAAACGTTATGGAGCCACCACCTTGTTTAGAACCCTTCTCGTGAAGTGCTGAACTTTTTTATTACTTCATCTAGATGAACATTTAGAATTGGATCATATTTGGCTAACAATATGATCATTTCCAAAATATACCATGGTCCAATTCTGTATTTTTCAGTGAATACGCTGCTTCATTTTCTTTCCCTCTGTAGCTTAATCCCCTTTTTCCTATTAATTTTATTATATCGATAATTCTTTTCAGTACATTTCTTCGCTTCTCAATTTGTTCCTTCCTACTTTCTGTGTAGCCAAATAAAACTAACTTATCAATACTTTTTCCTTCCACAGCCGTTATATGAGCATCCACATATTTGATGAGTTTTGCTACTTTTGTGTTCTTTAATTCTATCATAAATATGTTTCCAATTTCTTGCACCATTCCTGAATGAATTATCGTCCTTGCTTTCCCATATTCCAAACAAATACTACAGAATAATGCGTCATATTTTTAGAATACGTAAGCCAAACACGTTGCACATTATCCGGTCTATAATAAGCTTTTCTGGCGGTAAATGGTATACTAGTAGTTGGTTGTTGAGGATGAAACTTAAAAATTCAGTTTGGTTGTTGATATTTGGGGGCGCGAAAAGTTGAGATTGACCTGACTTGCAGACGAAAATTCAAGTGGTTGTTTAACTGTTTCCGTAGTGGTTGTTGTATGGTCTTCTTCAATTGTTCCTTTTATTTCCAATGGAATTAAAATAGATGTTTTCTGAGCACAATTAGCAGGAGAAATATCTGTTGTTTCTTCTTGCACTTTCGATGTATCGGAGGTTTTAGATTTTAACATGGTAGATAATTTCATACACTTACTAGCTTCGATTTCCATTTGTTTGTGTTTTTTATTCTAGCCTTTTCGGCACCATTTCGCTTTACGTTTATTAATATCCATGTTTTTGTATAATAAATTAATTGCCGTTACTATGTACACAAGTCACAATTTGAAATTTGAAAATAAACAAATGCATATACTCGTGGATTATGATTTTCACTTTTACAATCCGACACTATACTAAACAGCTAAACACTAGAACTCGCTAATAAGACTACCTATTGAATTTAAATAAACTAAACGCATTCTTAAATGTAAAAGTTTAACTACAGTACTCAATAATTTTTAATCCTGTATTTGCCACGAATGTCACGATCAGGTGGTTCCGAAAATTAAATTTATACTTTCAATTATTTGCCGTCCTCGTATATAATGTTTTGACGAATTTTGCGTATTAATAAACAAAGATAGGAATCATTTCTTTAATAAGAATGCATTTTATATCTAGTTGCCAGGTTTCATTAGTTTGACACTCCGTTTGACACTTCTCTTTAATTATTATAAGTGTTTGTTATGAACGAATAAGTTCAAAGGTAAATAAAATTAATAATAATTTTAATTACTTCTTTAATTGTTTACACTCAAAGCATTGTTAGTTTTTGAATAAGTTATCATGATTTCTGAATCGGAAAGTGATTTAGATTTTCAAAATACACCACCAGAAATAACAAATCAAGCTGAGCAGACATCTTTGGATTTATTACCATTAAAATCTAAAAGAGATATGAAGAAATATATGAAAATTCATGGATTGAGAGTTAACAATCATGTTAATTCATTTTCGGAAAATGTGCTGCTTGGTACTTTGGATGGTTATCAAAAATTTGAGTCATCGACGCTATGGTCTCTGTATTCGATGCTGAAAGCCACTTTATCGATTAAAATAATATAGATATAAGTAAATATCCCAAGTTGCGTTCTTTTTGAAACGAAAATCAGATGGATTTAAAAGTCAAAATCTAAAATTTTTCTTCCGATGAGATACGTACTTTCTTAAAGAATGCACCCAATTCCAAATACTTAATGATTAAGGTAACAATTACTTTATTAATGTCAAAATTCTTAATATTAATATTAAATTCACGTTTGTAGGTAGTCTTAATTTTTGTAATTTCGAAGCTTGTCGTTGACATGAATTAAAAGATTTGACAGTAAATGATGTAAAAGATACTAGCAGTATACTCTTAGTTACGATACGTAATACAAAAACAAAAGTACCGCGTTCCTTCCACATTTCTGGATTCTTCTACGAAATTTCTAAAATATATATGAACCTTCGTCCACTAGATATGGACCAAAAAAATACAAGATTCTTTATAAACTACCAAAACGGAAAGTGTACTCAACAAGTTGTGGGAATAAATAAATTTAGTAAATTTCCTATGCAAGTAGCTCAATATTTAAAATTGCCTGATCCCCAAAAATATACCAGGCATTGTTTGCGCAGAACTTCCGCAACGCTGTTAGTGGATGGCTGATTTACTTCAATTAAAAAGCATGGAGGCTGGAAATCTAGTAACGTTGCAGAAGGATATGTTGATCAATCAGTTAACAGCAAAAATCAAATACAAACCAAAATTTTACAATCCATACAAAATAAAACGCTCTCCGATGACGGCGCATCATCATATAGAGTGACATCAGTTAACAACATAACAGATGTGACATCTTCTACCTCAATACATAAAAATCTTGATTGTAATACTCCTATAATTTTGAATAGTTGCTCGAATGTAACAATTAACCAATATTTAAATCATAAGTAATGTTTTGAAAATTCCGTTATTTTTACTTTCAAATAAAATATTTGTTCAATGTTCTTTTAGTATATTATTATGATATAAACAAGGTTGTAGAAAAGTATAGTGTTTCACTTCGAAAACATTTTTGAAGCTCTGAAATTACCAGCCTCTGCGCCTCGGCAGGTAAACTGTTCTACTCGCTTCAAAAATGTTACTTCACTCGTAAAACAATATACTATTATTATCTTATCTTCGTACAAATTTCGGTGTCAGTGACACATTTTTCTACCACTTAATCTTTCCAAGAAGGATAGGCATGGAATGTTTAACATCGTATATTGTAAACTTAAAATATTACCAATTGTGAATTGTGATAATAAGCAAATTGAATTATAAATATTATCAGTGCCGTATTGACCATGGCGCCTGGCGGCATAAGCGGCTTCGGCCTCATATTTTCAATTTAATTGAAAAATTTAAATTACCTAAATAACCACATTATCACACAGTTGTTGACAATTCAAACAGCATTTAAAATAAATTTACACATAAATGGAGATTTTTCTAGTAATTAGTCAATTGTCTTCCATATTTCAACGGTTACCGGTTTATGTACTTCCGGCATACCACAATAAACAAAATGTGTCGGCATTTAGGGACATATATTTATGATCCACAACGCTTCTACTTTAAAAATGAAATTTTAAATAATGCAAATGTACATTTGGTGTTTTTCGTTTAAACCAAAACAAATTACTACATTTAACCAGAAATCGTAAAAATATATATTTATTAGCGTATTTAAGTAACGTACAAATACTACAATAAACTTTGTTCATGTTTCTACATTTAAGTGGTTAATATTTTAGTGCCAGCTGCTTATTTACCAAGGGTCCAAGGGATGCAAAATTATATATCATTTTTCCATTATTATTTATTCGTAATTATGGTAGAAAGAAATCTTAAAACTCATTTGTTATCTGGGCCCCTCCGAGACTAAATCCTGACTACGCCACTGTCCATTCTGATTCTTATCAAAATTTGAAAACTTTCGGAAGGTTTGTTATTACTAACCCGTTCGATTGGGATGGATGCATTATTGGTTAAAATTTCATATATTTTGAGCTAAAAATAATGAAGTTACATTATTTCAAAGTCTCCGTATATAAAATATGTATGTGCAAAAAGCCCTTCTTTTGATTTCTTTATAAATAACTGCCGAAGAGGTTTACTTACAATTTTCATTTTAATGACCGTTGGTAGATAAGATGTGTACAAGGTACATTCATGCCAAATATCAAAACAATCAAACGCCAAATAAAAAATTATAACATTCTATACTCAGGTGTCTTGCTTTTTGAAACCGATACCGATAGTTAGATAGTAAGTGGTTGCTTGACAAAAATAGTAGCTAAAACTATGCTTTCGGCGTTGAATGATATTTTTACTCAATACTTCCGGTTTTAACAATTCCAAAAATGTATGTAGTACTAGGTTAGTACCTATATGTATAGAAAATTTATCCTGTTTATTCCTTTTTGAAATAACAAGTTGTTAATTTTCCTTGTATCTGTATCCATAATGCATTCTTAGAAATTCTCTTTGTAGGTATTGTTCTCTTATTCTCTAAAAGCAGTAAAAGCTCAATAGTATACCTGATCTTATATTATCACAGACAACTGTTGTCTGTGGTATTATTAACTAAATACATTTAAGTAAAGATTTAATGTACCAATCACAATAAGCTTTATACTTACTAAGAATTGCTTTTATTATCTTTTTAGTAAAATTTATGTTTTCTTCCAATATTAATTTAATATGAATCTACCAACCGCGGCCCGCCGGGATTTTCCAGTAGCCCGCCGGTCCTATCCGCCCCTGAGTACGTGTAAAAGTCCGACAGTGTTTTTGTATGCAATATATTAAAGTGTAAATATGTATATAGAAGAAATTAAAAGTTCTACGTTTATTTTTGGTTCTACTTATTACTCATAAGTCCTGTTTCTGCTTGCTGTATCTAATGTATAAGCGTAGGTGAACTCATAAAGGAATAAGACGTATTCTACAAAAATTTCAATCCGGCCGTGAAATATATTTAGCGCCGAAGTAGTGGCATATATGGCTGATGAACTCTACATTGCGCAAGTCTGTGCGTGGTATGCGCGCTCGTCTGACAATAAATTAAACTCGTGGACGTCAACTTCAAAGGTTCCGACAGCGAGTGAACTTACTGTTTCGGGGGACTATACTGTGGTTGAACGTAAAAATTCTTAATCAATTTTAATTTGGAAAAACTTCTTTCTCCACTTGCAACAGTTATTGGTATACACACAGGCCCGTTTTTCCGTCTAGGCCAGCGAGGCCATGGCCTAGGGCCCGCTTATACAAACGGCCCGGTCATCTGTCTTAATTTTATTTTCAAAAGTTAACCATCCTGCACTAATTTTTTATTGGGACCGACTCCGAACGCAGCGAGTATTGTATAAGTACACACAGATTCTCATAATCATAAAAAAGTCAATATTTATAATTGTATATAAACAAAATTATAATATATTATAAGTTTTTGTTATGAACGAATAAGTTCAAAGGTACTCTAGCAAAGTACAAGTCGTAGTTTCAAATCCTACTCGAGGTAAACTTTTTATTTATGTATTTAATAAAATTAATAATAATTTTTAATTACATATTTACCTTTGAACTTATTCGTTCATAACAAACACTTATAATTTAATATTAGTCAAGTTGCTTTGGTATGTGAATCCTTGCGATATTGCAGGCTCACATTCCATTAATGTGAGTAATTTGATTTTTATCTCATTATATTTAGAATTTATATCAGTTCTACATACATAAAGACAAAATTTACATCGATTGGGGCTTGAACCTTGATGGCGCAGTTGGTTAGCGCGGTACTCTAGCAAAGTACAGGTCGTAGGTTCAAATTCTACTCGAAGTAAACTTTTTATTTATGTATTTAATAAAATTAATAATAATTTTTAATTACATAACCTTTGAACTGATTCGTTCATAACAAAAACTTATAGTAATTTAATATTAGTCAAGTTACTTTGGTATGTGTGAGTCCTTGCGATATTGCAGGCTTACATTCCATTAATATAAGTAATTTGATTTTTATCTCATTATATTTAGAATTTATATCAGTTCTACGTACATAAATACAAAATTTACATCGATTGGGGCTTGAACCTTGATGGTGCAGTTGGTTAGCGCGGTACTTTAGCAAAATACAGGTCGTATGTTCAAATCCTACTCGAGGTAAACTTTTTATTTATGTATTTAATAAAATTAATAACAATTTTTAATTACATAACCTTTGAACTTATTCGTTCATAACAAAAACTTATAATAGTTTGATATTAGTCAAGTTGCTTTGGTATGTGTGAATCCTTGCGATATTGCAGGCTCACATTCCATTAATATAAGTAATTTAATTTTAATCTCATTATATTTAGAATTTACATCAGTTCTACATACATAAAGACAAAATTTACATCGATTGGGGCTTGAACCTTGATGGCGCAGTTGGTTAGCGAGGTACTGTAGCAAAGTACAGGTCATAGGTTCAAATCCTACTCGAGGTAAACTTTTTATTGATGTATTTAATAAAATTAATAATAATTTTTAAAATTAAAATATTATTCTGCTTTATTTATGGTGCCTACATTATTTACATCTTGTGCGGTGCGCCGCGCCGCCGTCAAGGCGTCAAAGGATTGATAACGTATTTATGTGTGACGAGGATTACCCTTAAATAATGTTTATTTTTAAACCATTCGTCTCGTTGGTTGTTCCACTCGTTCCACGATTAGCGTGGAGAAAAGTCTGTTTATTGTACACGATATAATACTGAATTTAGAGCACAGACTAGTTATTAGTACCTCAAAGTATTGCTTAAAACATTGTGTATGCCAGTTGTATCATACAATAAAGTATAAAGTTGTTTTACCCAAAATAATGAAGAACATTCACAATTACTTGTTGAGCTTGTAACTTTAGATGTTTATAATTATTACGAAGCATCTTAACCTCAGGAACAAATTATATTTATATTTAAAATTCACATATCTGTATATACAAAATTATATTTACTTCTTTCTACAATGTATATGGGTAATGTTTTGAAAAAAAATGTTTTTTTTGTAGTCGAGTAGTCTTATAATTGTCTCGTTGACAAACTAAATATTGTTTATAATCTGTTATATTATGGCACGATTTTCATTACAGCACGATTTATCGTGCCATAAAGGCACCATGACAACAACCAAGATAGAACACAAACAAAGCATATTTGTACTATACTGTATTAATATAAAATGTACAATTTGAATTTCCGGTAATTGTAGGTCCAGAACTTGAGCTCTATACAATCGATTCACTTGTAGAAATACTGCAGGTTCTATCCGATGACCGAAGTCTTCGGGCAATTTTATTTTTATTTTCTAGCGAATCTGCCACATCTCTCTGCTACTGTGTCACTTTTCCAATTGCCGTGTCTTTTAAGCACCCTAATATCGGCACCAGTCTCTGCCAGAATTGTTGCAGAGGTCATTCGGAATGAATACTGTAACAACCTTTTTTTGTGGTTGTATTAAAAAGTACATTAATTTAAGAATCGTTCATTTATTTGGCGTAATATTAGAAAAGTTTTTAATTATTAATATGTAGAATTGAGAATGGCAACTTAATTTGCATTTCCTAGAACATATTTTTTGGGTGTAATATTACATAAATAGTTATAGTTCCCTTTCTTAAAAAATTGGATTTAAATTATTGTATCCGCGCAACGCGTGTAAACTTTTAGGGGGAATACTCATTTGAGTTATTCTGAAAGCTTTTTTTTTTAATTCACTTAATGCTGAATGTTACAGCAGTAAGCATGATTTTTACATAATTTTTTGTATTTGGTGCCATCAGATTGTGATGGTAAGTTATTTTCTAATTCATTATATTTTAAAACTAAAACCTTTGCTTTTTTAGGCACTCCCACTTAACTTCTATTTTACTTCTATTTTACTTATTGTGCAATTATTTTACTAATATTTTTTAATGCATACTTTTATATGGCATTTTTATAATTATTTTTAATGGCACGTATAAGTTAGTAATTTACTATTCTATTTTCTGGTTTAAATGGCAATTTTTAGTTGAATTACATTTTACAACGCAAGTTCTACATACTTTTATAAATAAATTTGGCGAATTAAACTTCAAAGAAATTCAATAAATTTATGGATACAATATATTAAGGATAAATAAGCAAGACATTGACCTCACCAAGTTCTCCATTCTGCTTCATAGTTACCAGTTATAGTTTATGGACAGAACCGTTCAAAGGTAATGTTTTTATATAATTTTAGAATAGTATAAGACTTCTGATTTTTTTACGTTTTCAATCAGATATTGAATAAACTTAAATATATCATGTTATTTTATTTTCATTTTGATAAATTGTTTTTATTATTCATTAACTAGGTTTTGTTGTTCCTATATATATATATATATATATATATATATATATATATATATATATAAGAACAATATGGCGCTCGAGATTTTATCATTTTTTCATAATTTTTAGATAACATTTTTTTATGTATTAAGTGAAGTGAAAATAACTAAGCAGATGGGAAGCAAGTAGCATTTCAGGTAGGTTAACTACTCAGTATATTAGAACCCTCCCCTATCTCAATTTACCGATTGAGCCGACGGCAGTAGCGATTATTATTTTGGTAATTTGTTATATTAATTAAAATCATTCGATCAGTTACAAATTGTTTATTACATCATCGCTTTTATTCTAATGTTATAAGTTGGCCCAGTTTTAGTGTTTATATACTTAGGCAGCCGCTTTTAATGTTACAATACAGTTCAGTATTCGGTAACTCCAAGTACTTTGCAATATTCCTAGGAATCTGTCCAAATGTGTTGATTCTTACGGCGTTGCAGGTACATTTACCGTTATTATAAAACAAAAAGAACTTTTGAATTTTGCAACGCTTTGGCCGCAAATTTCTATACTTTTTGATCAGTTCAGTATAATCGATTCCTCCAGACTCATTCAAAATAGTAAACGTTCTTGGCCGATGGGTTTTGGTACCCTTAACATGAACAATAAAAACGGAGCCTTCCGCTACAACATCGTTTGTGCATAAGTTATATAGTTCTACTGTTCTACACGCCCCAAACAAACCAAAAATAACAACCACCTACAATCATATTAGTTTAACGACAGCAGCTTTGACATTATTGAAATCGTACCTTCAAAAGCAAATATTTTTCGTTTGGCGCCTTTGTCAAAAACTCCGTTAATTGCTCTTTTGAAAATACTTGCAATTTTTCTGGTACGTAACCAATCGAACGACTTTTTACGAAACAAATCAATTTTGGGAACCTGCCAATACCCACGTTATTTTTTATTCGCAGCATACATTTCAGCTTTGAAATAGTACACCATAAGGATGAGGCTTTGTACACCTTCGACTAATAAAAGAAAAAAGAATAAATATGAGCAAAATTAAAGGGTTTCGTAATACCTGGTCCAAAAAGTAAGCAAATAGAACTTGTTCTGTCACAGTTTCCACACTTTTTTTTGTCTTAACCACGACGACAATTTTTCAAATTCTTTGTTGTAAGCGGTTTCAGAACTTCTGGGAACCAAACTAAGCTCTGCTTCTTCCGCTTTTTTACTAATATCGTCTTTTAATGATGACGCTTCCATTTTTTATTGTAGTTTTTCGGGAAAAAGTTGAATTGTTTGGAAGGAACGCCATAGCAACTAGCACACTTTGCAATTTTGTATTTTTCGTAGTTTTGACTACTCGACTACAAAATAGCGTAAAACATTCGCTTATAATGTGCGATTATGATAGTTGTTTTTGTTATAACACTCCTATCATGATCGCTTACCTTATAAACTAATGTTTTAATATACTATTATGTGATATGTAAAGTAAAACGTATAAAAGGGAAATTAGTCCAACAATCAATACAAAACGTCAAAATGGGGAATGTCAGAATATTATATAAGGTGTCGACATACGATTATCACAGTCGCATATATTAACACGACATTAAAAATTAAATATTTTAATTATTCGTTTTCATTGTTATAGAATAGAGAATCCCACTAAAACGTCTTATAAACACAAATCAGGTTGGGAGAAGAAGAAGTTAAAGTTAAAAAAAGAATTAGACAACAAAAAAACAACACGATTTTATGAAAACATTCATACTCTCATCAACAGCAAGTACATAGAGCGAAACAACAGAACATTTAGATATGGAAATTGATAATAGTGAGATATACAATGATGAAAATATCAATAAACAAATAAATAAACGAATCAATGAAGAAGCATTTTCAGACGAGTTACGTACGTGATTCATTTATCATGGGAAATACGATTTTCTCGAAAACGGTTGAAGGAAAATTAGTTCTGTAAAAAGCACGTTATTTCGGCACCACTCCTCTCGAAGTTAAGGCAGAAATTTTTCTAAAATATGAAACCGACGCTGGGCGCTGCGACGCTTCGAAATTTTTTTTCCCAGAACTATACCTTTTTTATTGAATATTTTAAAAGGCCGGTCAATTCTAAGAATTTTTTCTTATACGCATTTTTTTTCTATTCCTGACCGTTAGAAAGTTATAAGCTAGCTTGTATAAATACTTTTTTCTTAACTTTTTAGCCAATTTTATAAAATAAGCGTTTTTTGTTGATTCTTTTAATTAAAGTAACTATTGGAAAATCTGCAATAAATAACACTCAATCTGGATCATAAATTTATTAATTTTCACTCATAAAAACAAATTCGAATAAGCAGCAAAAAACGAATAAACTAAATTAAAAATTAATCAAACTACTTTAATAGATGTTCTATATAGCCGCCATTATTTTCAAAACACATCCCAAAACGCCTTCGTACTTCTTTTTTTGTCACACTTTTCATCATTTCGCCGCTTATTCCATTACATGCATTTTGGATTTTTTGTATGAGATGCTCCATGTTGTTCGATTCTGTTTTGTAAACTTCTTGCTTGAGATTTCCCCAAAGAAAAAAATCCAGTGGCGTTAAATCTGGTGATCTTGGTGGAAATTTTAAAGGGCCTCTAGTTCCTATCCATCCATCCTCAAATTCAGTGTCTAAATAATTTTTTACAATTGCAGCATTATGGCAAGGTGCACCATCTAATTGAAGCCACATATTTCTTCTAATTTGAAGTGGCACATTTTCTAACAGCTCCAGAAGCTGATTTTGGAAGGCATACAAATACCTTTGCCCTGTTAAGCTTCCTTCATAAAAATATGGGCCAACTAAATGACGTCCTACTAAACCGCACCACACATTTATGCCAAAATGGCCTTGCCTTTGACGGGATTTAATTTTGTGAGGGTTTTCGTCAGACCAATAGTGCGCATTCCTCCTATTAGGTTGCCCGTGGCTTATGAAATGACTTTCATCGGTCCATAAAATGTGTGAATATAAATTAGGATCCTCATCCAACACTACCACAAACTGACAAATGAAATTCTCTCGACGATCAAAATCCCTTATAGATAATTTTTGTGCGTAAGATAATTTGTAAGCGTGATATTTATTGCTCTTTAAAACTCGCTGAATTATGCTATATTTTAAATTTAGATTCCTTGATGCTTCTCTTATTGATGCATTTGGATCTGTTTCAAAGTAATTTAAAATTCCAGCAATATTTTGATCTGTAGTAATAGTTTTTCTTTTGGATTTCTTACCTGCAAATGATGATTAAACAGCATAAAATGAAAAAAATAAATTATTTTATATAGAATACATGAAAATGCTTCAGGATTTTTTCTTAAATTAGTTTCTAGCCTTGAAAATATTTTGCACTCTGGAAGAATGCGTTCTGGGTATCTTTCGGCATATAATCTTCTTGCCGCCAAAGAATTTTTTCCTGCCTCTCCATATACCAACAACATATCAACTTTTTCATTATGTGCAAACATTTTTAAGTTAAGTATTTAAAGATTTGATTACCGTAGTAACAACAAGTAAACTGACAAACTGACAGCTCAAAGAGAAGAAGAAAACAATACATATTTATATTCCATGGGCTACTATATTATATTTAGGTAAATATCGAAAAATGTGATACAATAATTCGTAGTGTTTGGGTACGATTGTAAAAAGGATGACAAAAATTGAAGTAAAAAGGCATTTTACTTTAAGTTTTGAAAACAACGAGTAAGTATAATAAAACATGGCGGTTTAATTAATTATGATTTTTGTTTTAACCTCGCCGCGGTTTTAAGTTAGGTACTTTGTTCGATTTTGTGTGTTTTTATGAGTGAAAATTAATAAATTTATGATCCAGATTGAGTGTTATTTATTGCAGACTGTTTTTCAATAGTTACTTTATTTAAAAGAATCAACAAAAAACGCTTATTTTATAAAATTGGCTGAAAAGTTAAGAGAAAAGTATTTATACAAGCTAGCTTATAACTTTCTAACGGTCAGGAATATAAAAAATGCGTATAAGAAAAAATTCTTAGAATTGACGGGCCTTTTAAAATATCCAATAAAAAAGGTATGGTTCTGGGAAAAAAAATTTCGAAGCGTCGCAGCGCCCAGCGTCGGTTTCATATTTGAGAAAAATTTTTGCCTTAACTTCGAGAGGAGTGGTGACGAAATAACTTGCTTTTTACAGAACTAATTTTCCTCCAACCGTTTTCGAGAAAATCGCATTTCCCATGATAAATGAATCACCCTGTACATACTACAAATGTAATTGAAGCAAATATTTTACCGTATTCCAGACATAGCACACTGGCCTTCGTAAATTACAAATGACATGCAAGAGTATTTTATACAAAATCCTCCTAACCAAATTATTGGACATTTGGATACTTCACGGAAATTATGCAAAGAAGGTGATACTACTCGATACCGGCAAATTCATGACTCTGTATTTAACAAACAAAGACATAATGAATAGAGATTGGTTGATTTATTCATCATCTCAAAAATTATATTGTTATGTATGCAAACCTTTTGAAAAAACGACTAATAGTTTAACAGTCGGATTTGATGACTGTAAAAATGTATAGGTTCGCATATCAGAACACGAACATTCCAAAGAACACATGACTTCAACGTGCACATTTGTTATCCGGTCTTGAATTGAAGGTAAAATTGATACCAGCAAGACATGGGTTAGCATTCCGAGGTGACCATGAACACATATTTTCTAAACATAATGGCAACTATTTAGGATCTTTGAAATACCTTAGTGAGTTTGACACTTTTATTGCAAAGCATCTTGAAAAATATGGTAATCCTGGAAAGGGAAAAATCAGTTATCTTTCAGCTACAATATGTGATGAATTTATAATTCTTATGTGCAATAAACTGAGGTCAGTATTCATCAATGAAATAAAGCAAGCGAAGTATTTTTCACTCATTGTTGATTCTACTCCTGATATATCTCACGTAGATCAATTAACACTCATTATAAGATATTTATTTCCAAGTGGTGATATTGTAGAAAGATTCCTGGAGTTCATTCCAATTTTTTCGCACACTGGTAAAAATTTAGAAACTGTGATCGTTGAAAAAATGGAATCTTTGAGATTGGATTGCAGGGGGCAAAGTTATGACAATGCCGCAAATATCTCGGGCCAGTCAAAGACTACAAAGTAGGATCAAACAACATAGTTCTGCTCATGGGCGTAGCCAGGGAAGGGCAGGGAGGGGAAACTGCCCCCCCCCCCCCGGAAGAGCAAAAATAAACTAAATAATTTTTAAATTTTAATAAACAAAAAATTAAATCTAAAATATACATATTTTTCTGTTCTGCATATTTTTTTTGTTATCTGTTTTATATATTTCGTTTGTTGTTGTGGTCGTTTGGTTGCTTTTATGAACATTTTAAAATTAATTAATAAGCTCTAATAAATAAAATTATTCGCGTGTCCTTTGTCACTAAAATATACTTCATCAGCAAAAAACAAAGCTGTTTGAAAAACTGACATAGTGCTAAATATATATTAATAGCGTTTTCGATCTGTGCATTTAATGCATTGGTGCACACCAGAATTGTCCCACACCAGAATTGGATAAAAACGAGTGTTCGATTTACTCTCAGGATACGTCAATTTTTAGTGTTCGATTCAACCACTTAACATTCGGACATTTTTGAGAAAAATGGTAAAAAAATTGTCACTTTTTTTTGTTTTCAATTAACAACATTTTTTAATCCTATTAATTAATTAAAATAAATTTACTCAATAAGTAGTTTTAGTGTAAAATATTTTGAAACATTCAATACACAGTCCTACATCAGAATCCGAAATAAATACTGTTAAAACGTACGTAAGACCTGCACCAACAAATTAAAACAAGTTAAAACAAAAGTTGCCTGAACGAGACTCGGGATCGTCAGTGTACGGAAAAATGTCACGCCCGAGTGCAGTTCGTGCAAAACTATCAAGTGGTTAAAACACAACTTGCTCCAAATCCTAACATAGGACAATATTTTTTGCAACAACTATTGAGTTGGTGTGTAAGTGCTCTTGTCTAGCGACAGTGTCCTATTTAATAGTGTAACGAAACGCCACTGGTTTTCTTCGAGAAAAATCGAGATACAAGTGAGGAATATACGGGAACCGGCGATGCGAATGTTCTGGCAATTTCTAGGCTCAAAAAGGGTATATAAAATTGCCTATGCGGCGCGAAGACAGACAGTACAGTACAGTACATAGTGCAGGATACGAAGTTGCATACGGCGAATAGAAAGCGAGGCGCGAGATTTAAAAGCGGAATAGTTAAAAAGTGTTGAGAAAGTGAATATTTGTGTTGTTTTGTTAACTTTATTGGTTTTAAATAAAGTTGGTGTGAATAGTTATCAGCGTTAAATTATTGCCTGAGAAACAAGAGGGAAAATCCGTAACAATAGTTTTACCACAGAATAAAGAGACAGAAATCACAGAAAAGACAATATGGATATAAGAAATTGGTTACAAAAAGGTAAGTTAAATAATTTCAGTAGAAAATTAAATTTTTAATTAAAACTTTAGAGTCATTCCATTAGAAATGGTCCAAAAATTTGAAAATTGGTTGCTCGACCACCACCAAATAAAACAAAACTACCATGTAATGATAGCTTATAATGTAGATATGTTATATCCGATGTTAATTTTGGTTCAAAATTATTTGTATCGCAACGTTTGGAGAAAAATTGAATTGCAGCCCTTTACACAATTGCCAATTGCTCTTTACTCTTTGCTTGTATCTTTGTGAACCAATTTTTATTAGCTTTGGCAAAAGATTCTGTGCATTATTAATATAATTTTATATATTTTTCATTATTATGGTGCCGACTTTTTTGCCTTCCAATTATAACAAAAATTACAATAATGCACCGATTTTGACAGCTGATATCTCAAATGGGACTAAATATAAAAACTTGAAATTTTCACATATTAAAGATCAAACAGCACTTTATACGTGCTATTAATTTCATTTTGTGTTTTTATTCTAGAGAAAAAATATTAACATCGGATATAGTATATCCACATTATAAGCTATCATTACATGGTAGTTTTGTTTTATACTAATTTTTATACTAGGGACTAAGAACAAGAATGATATTAGGTTATTATTTTTAGGTCAAAAATCTCTAAAACGGAAAAAAGTTCATGATGACAGTAGTGGAAGTGGAAGCAATGATTGTGATGAAGATGAAAATAAAATGGTCGGAACATCAAAATCGGAATCTATTTTTGAAGGAGGCTCAAGTTGTTCTTCAAATCTACATGAAGCTGTCTCTGGAACTGGGACCTCTAAACAAACTGAAGAACGCGATAGCTACCATGAAAATGACATTAGTCGTTATGTTAGTTGTGCCAATAACTTGCCTTCTGAAAAAAAGAAGGAATTGTTGGCAAACCCTTGGGTTCCATCATCCAATTACGATTTTACTTCTGATGCCATTCACTTGAAAAGAAAATTTAACCATCGCTGGTTAGATCAATATACTCCATGGCTGGTGTACTGAAGTCGTTTGAAAGGTGCTCTATGTTTGTATTGTGTTTTATTTCCGCCAAGAATTGCTACAGTTAAAGGAGTTTTGGGGTCATTTATGGTAAGGCCTTACATGAAGTTTAAGGATATACATGAAGATTGTAGAAAGCACGTTGGCAGCCATTACCACAAATCTTCAACAGCTGCTGCAAAAGCATTTCTTGAAAATGCTCCTGTTGATGTCCAATTGAAAATAGGGCACCATAAGACGATTGAAGAAAATAAACAAATATTGTCAGCAATTATTTCATGCATAATATTTTGTGGAATTCATGATTTGCCGCTTAGAGGAAAACAAGGAAATGAGGGAGTTTTCTTTGACCTTTTAAATTTGAGAATTGACTCTGGTGATGAGAAGCTAAAGAGCCACTTGGATGAATGTCAAAAAAACGCAGTCTATACCTCACCAACAATTCAAAATGAAATCATACAATTATGCGGTGAAGTTATCAAAGAAAAAATAATCGAAGACTGTAAACGGGCAAAAGCTTATGCTGTAATGGCTGATGAAACAGCAGATATCGCTGGAAAAGAGCAGCTTTCTATTGGATTAAGGTTCTATGATGAAAGCCAAAAAAAAATCAGGGAGGAATTTGTAGGCTACATTGAGTTAAAATATCAAGATGCTTCTACAATCGCTAGCGCAATTGAAAGTTTTTTAGAAGATAATAATTTTTCCGCCGATAATTGTGTGGGATTCGGATTTGACGGATGTTCCACGATGGCCGGCAAAGAAGGTGGTGTACAGGCCATTCTTAAAAAAAAGTACGCTAAATCTTTATTTTTCCATTGCTCCAGTAACAGACTAAATCTTGTGGTCAATGATACTAGCAAGCTACCAGAAATAAGAAACACAATTGCAACGGTTAAAGACACAATAACCTTCTTTCGTGAATCGCCAGCCCGTAGGAAATCGGTTCCAAATCTTTCAAGGCTCTGTGAGACCAGATGGTCGGAAAAATATAAGCGCATAAAAAAATTTCAGAAAGCTTCACTGACATTGTTAAAGCACTAGAACATCTATCTGTCGAAGAAAGCTATGCAACAAGAAAATCTGCCTACCAATTGCACTGTGCAGTTACTAAACCAATATTCATCTTAGGCTTAAACATAATTGCAAGATACTCTCCAATTTTGGAACCCGTTGTAAACGTTTTACAAGGTAAAAGTATGGATTTGGTTATGGTGAAGAAACATATTGATGATATTCTAGATGTAATCAAAGAAGATCGACTAGATGTCGGAAATGTTTCTTATGAATTATTTAAAAAATCACTTGATATCGCAGAGAAAGTAGGGGTTGAGTTGTCAGTACCACGAGTCACTCAAAAGCAAGTACACAGAAGTAATCCACCATCTGAGTCTGCAGTTGAATACTGGAAGCGGTCAATAATCATCCCCTATCTTGATTCTTTAACTTCGTCTTTGGATGCTAGATTCTCCAACGAAAATACACCTGCTTTTGCTTTAACTTATCTTCATCCTTCAAGCATGCTCAAAATAGCTTCAAAAGATTTCAAAAATAATGCAGTATCTTTCATGGAATTTTATAAGTTGGGTGATGTCTCTGCAGAATTAGATTTGTGGTACAATATGTGGAAGAAAAAGAATTTAGCAGAAGACAAATTAAAGGACATTGAAGTGGCTGCACTTTTGGAGGAAGCTAATGTTTTTTTCCTTGCAACAAGGCACGCACTGCTAATATTAAGTGCTTTCCCATCCACTACTGCTACCGTGGAAAGGTCGTTCAGTACCCTGCGAAGGGTAAAAACCTGGCTCAGGAGTACAATGGGTGATGACAGACTCACTGGATTGTGTTTGATGAGTGTGCATCGAAAATTTTTGAAGGAAAATCAGGACTGCATAATGAAGAAAGTTTTGGATAAATTTAGTTTAAACCCGAGAAAAATGTTATTAGTTTAATTTAAGTATAATTAAAATCTCAAAGTTTTGTTTTCATTTGCCTTTTCTTTTTATCCTAAAATTTTACATTTTGAACGACCATGGACCATGGTTTGCCCCCCTGTTATAAATCCTGGCTACGCCCTTGGTTCTGCTGCAGAATACATCCCTTGTTCAAGCCATACGCTTAATTTAATAGTCAACGGTGCACCCGAATGTTACTTGGAATAAAAATTTTTTTTGATCTGATTGAAAATATATATGTTTTTTTGTCTGCATCTATACACATCGTTGGGCTGTCTTAGAAAAAATTTTTGAAAATACAATCTCATTTAACAGCTAAAAAATTATCAACTACAAGATGGTCATCTCGACTTGACGCTATACGAACACTTAAAAACAGGTTTTGTAAAAATTAAAAAATCTCTTAGTAATTTGTCTAATGATCATTCACAAAAGAAAATTGCGCAAATAGAAGCAAAGAATGTGGCACATAAAATGAATTCACTTGAGTTCGCCATATTTGTTGTAATATGGGATAAAATTTTAGCTCGTTTTAATGCATCATCTTTGTCATTTCAAGATCCTAGTACCACTTTAAATATTACACAAGATATATATCGTGCGTTAGAAAAATTTATAAATAATTTAAGAAATAGTTTCAAAGAATGCCAAAAATAGGGTTTATTATTCGCGGATAATAAAGAATACTAATACTACAAAAAGGTCAATTAAAAGAAAAACATTTTACGATGAAGGTACAGGAGAAGAAGTATATTTAAAAGAACGAGATCATTTTCGTACACAAATATTTTTTGTTATTTATGGTACGATCATTAGTCAAATGCAATACGTTCGGAATCATATAGAAAAATATAAAAAAATTTTCAATGTTTTTTTGAATTTGATTCGTATTTATACAATGACGTTGAATTAAATGAACTAAATTATTATAAATAAAAAAAAAAAAAACTAAAGTTAATTTACAAAATAGATATTTCGGTAATAGATATAGACGATGAAATGAAACAGTTTCTATATTTGGCCAAATCAATGAAAAAAACAAATATAAATGAAATGTTTAAATTAACAAGAGAAAATAATACAGGGTTATTACAACTGATGTTCATGATTTCAAGTGCACATAAATCTAGTTTTATTCATCATATAAAAAAATAAAATGGTTACATTTTAAGAAAAACTTAAAAAGTTTCATCCCGGGTGCCAAGAATTATAAATGTTCCACATGGGAACCCCTTGTGATACACAGATGTTAAGCGTGTAATCAAGCTCTTGCCATACTTTGTTAAGTGTTCAGGTCGATTATTTCGATAGCTCTGGTAATCCGTTGTTGGATCTCAGGTATGCTTTCTGGTGGTGTATACACTTTATGTTTGATGTATCCTCGCAAGAAAAAATCACAGGGGGTGATGTCCGGAGATCTTGTAGGACAGTTCAAGAGTGCACCATCATTTGGATCTGCACGGCCGATTCATCTGCCAGGCAGCCGATTTTGAAGTCCAGAATGAAGTTTAGGGATTCTTGTTCTAATTTCTATAGAAGCCATTCCGTCATCATGTCCAAGATTTATTCCATTTATTGTTTGTCCAACAAAGAAAAAAGGTCCGTACACTTTGTTGTAAATGATAGTACAAGACAAATTAACTTTCGGAGTGTAAGTGCTCGATGTAGGTGTGTGGGTTATCCGAACCCCATATTATGACATTATGTCTGTTCACGGTACCACACAAGTGGGATGTGGCTTCATCACTAAAGACTAAACATTTTACACAGTTTTAATTTTCCATCAATGCCTACATGTTCTCACAAAAAGAAAGTCTTAGAACTTTGTCCTTTGGTTTGAATGCACCAATTTCTCTTAAAATTCAAGTACCACTGGCGAATAAGGTGATTGCTAGGAGGATCTTCATTAAATTTGGTTCTCAAGTGACGTTGCAAACTAATAACTGATTGGTTGATGTAATAATCCAAAACATAAAATGCATTCCTGTCTTCAAATTCAGCCATTACACAATTGACTTTAACAAACAGCTGATACGTACTTAAATCAATGTAAACAAAACTTTATGAGTTTTTCCTTCCAGTGGTACCAACTAAAATGGCCTTAAAACAGCGTAATCCAGTAATATTTATAATTGAAATCGGGAACATCATTTGTAATAACCCTGTATATCTAGTACATTTCTGAATATAAATATTTTATTAAAAATATTTTTAACGATGCCAATTAGCAATGCTAGCGGCGAAAGAAGCTTTTCTGCTTTCAAAAGGGTCAACAATTATTTACGGAGCAGTTTATCTCAACAAAAGTTGTCGGAATTATCTTTGTTTTACATTGAAAGCGATAGTGTGCAAAAGTTAGGCTGTAACATTATCGATGAATTTGCTTCGGTAAAATGCAGAAAAGTGAATATTTAATTTTTAGGTTTTTATATAAAGATATATTTGTATTGACACTTTCATTGTGCCTTTTTGTATAATGTCGATTTATGCAGCAATGAATAATCAAACTTAAAAATTAGGCGTCAAAATCGATGAAAGCTTATGTTGCATTTTTTATAGATTTGACTTCACTTCTGGAAGGGGAATGAGGCCCGTTAAATGCTCATGGCCTAAGGCCCGCACAATGCATAAGATGGCACTGTATACACAGCAATACTCTTAAGGAAACACTTAGGTTTGGGGCACAATTTAACATTGTTATTAAATTTAGAACAGTGCTTGGGCTTTCTTTTTTGCCCATAAGCCCAGATACTGCACAAATTTCTTTTGCTAATTCTACCCCGTTAATATCAACAGAATCATCGTGAGTTAAAATACTTTCTAGATCGTTGCAATTTTTTAAAAGATTTTCTTTAAACATGCTCTTTAAATCATGTATATTACATAAAAATTGAAAATAATTACTATGGTGACTAAGTTGTTTAAATCTAGTATCTATTCAACAATAGTTTCATTAAAAGATTTATCCGATCGAAGATCCAAAAAAAACTTTTTGCAATTTTGCAAAAGATCAAGTGCAGATGCTAGATCATAATCTTTTGTCTGCAACAATTTGTTTATTGGATTAATACAGTTTAAAATTTTATACCAAAGAACTATTGAACACAAAAATTTAAATTGTTTAATACAACTTAATAAACCCGAGAGTTCGTCCCATTATTAAATTATCGATTTCTTCATTCTCATAAATGCTTAGCAAGGCGTCGTATACGCCTCCGATATAAAATCTTAAAGGCTTCACAGCCTCTATCCTACTCTCCCATCTAGTATCACTTAATGGTTTTAAAGTCAAACCCTGGACATGTTTTAGAAGAATTGCCCAGCGAAATGTAGATGCTGAAAAAAGTACATATATTTTTTAAATCATATTAAAGAAATTAGCACCTTCCAAAGATGCTTTTACCATATCGTTAACTACTAGATTGAGAGAGTGACTACTACATGGAACGTAGAAAGCTCGCGGATTTAGGTTCTTAATCCTAGATTGCACTCCTGATTTATCGCCCCGCATATTAGATCCGTTGTCATATCCCTGTTCTCTTATATCCTGTAAATTTAAACCCAAATTATTAAGTTCTGCAATTATAATTTCAAACATTTACTTCCCTGTAGACCTTTCAACTGGAAGAAAACCCAAAAGCTTTCCTTAATTTTAACCTCATCCTGATTGGAATCAGTTTTATTGATTGAAACATACCTGATTACAAGAGTCATTTGCTCCACCTTCGAAATATCAGGAGTGCAATCTAAAATTATCGAATAATATTTGGCTTTTTTTATTTCATTAATAATATAAGATTTCACACTTTGATGCAACAGGTCTATTATCTCGTTTTGAATATTTTTCCCAAGATAGTGAGCTTTGGTTTCTTCTTTTTTAAGCACCCTACGTACGTGTTCTTCCATGACGGGATCAAATTCAGATAGCAGCTCAACTATTTTTAAGAAGTTACCGTTATTATGCTCAAACAGCTTGTCGCTTGTACCTTGGAAAGCCAGACAACTTTTACCCAGCATTTTAGTGATTGCTACGATTCTTAAAAGCACTTCTTGCCAATGGTTTATTTCAGCGTTAACAAGTCTTTGGGAATCCGCATCTATAGTTTTACAACACTTTAATCTTAGGTTCAGTTCTAGAAAAGATTTTTGGGACTGAATATGATTTTTAGAAATTTCGTGGCCTTTTAGAGTTTGATTCAGATGCTTCCAACTTTTAAACGCCTCCTTTGAAAGGGAACTAAGTACACAGCCAAAAATTTTGCAGCAATTCTTTTATAATAATTAGGGCTAAATTTTCTACCAGTCTCATCGTATGAAAATCTATAATTGTACAATGGTTTAGGTGGACCTAGCCTTACCAAAAAGATTCTTTCGGCGTCTGGTAGTATCATTGGCCAGAGTGCTGGATCTGTACTTAAAAGTTGTTGAGCGCTTTCTGTAGGTGCCACGTTGGTATCAATAGTGCTCTCATTTGGCGACGGAGGGCTGCCACTGTCAGTTGCAAGTATTAGTTCAGGTATATCGTTCATTTGTTGATCCTCATTTTTCTCAGGTGAGTCTCTGTTGTCAGTGTCTTTCAATACTGTCTTTGATGTAAAACATTTTGAGTCGTCACTTGTTTTGGTACTGCCCGGCGTACTCTGTAAATAATTTAGTAAAGTGCCAGCTTGTCTTTGCCTTTCCTTTTCCACCCTTCGTTTTTTATATTCGCAACCAGATAGTTTCTTGCGTCCCTCGGACATTCTGGAAGATACACAAAATATCTGAAATAAAACAAAGCACATTATAAGGAAATTGTCTTACAATAGACTTAGCTAAATTAGACAAGTGCTGCACTTTTTTATGCTCATTTAAGATCTAAGGGAACGATTAAGCAGTTTTATATGTTTTTTATATTTATAGATTATGTAATAGTAGTAAAATAGTAACGAACCTACCACAGCTGATACCTTTCAAATTTGAAAAAGTATAAGCACTTGCATTTTACAAAATTTTGTTTCAAAATCTAAAATGGTATAAAATAGGGCAATTTTTCTTGTCCAATTTAGTCAGATCATGCATAGATTTATTCTAGAATGGTCAATGTTTAAATAAATGTTTTATTTTAATTTTATAAGATACCTAACAAACTTTTGCTATTTGTAAGAAAATTTTATTTATAAAACTATGTAAAAATATTCGTAGCTTTACTGAAAGGGATCGCATCCAGTAGTTGATAATAAAAAAAAGAATCAGGGTCTATTGGTCAGTAAAAGGCAGGAATTATTAAAAAAAAAATTAAGCTTTAGGGTATTCCGTATTTTTTTAAGGTGTTTGAAAAACCTCTTTCGCATATGAAAATTAAATTTCAAAGACGATTAACTTATTAATTAATTTATCTGTTTTGTTCAAAAATTGTTTTCAAAATTTAATTTTCATCTGAGAAGGAGCTTCTTCAAATACCTACCTTGAAAAAGATTATGAAATTTAAATGAAAGTTTGTTTTTAACACGCTTATATTAGCTTCACCTATATGTTTGTTTGCTTGTCTGTCTGTTTGTAACCGACTTCTTTGAACAATCATGCGCGCGGTCGGCGGTACATACGATACAAGATACGGCGCATTTGGGATCCAATGCCTATCCTCCAGACCGAGTAAGTCCTTTCCAATTTTAGCTCCAAATAAACTGTCATGTTATTTTTGCAAGGAAAACCATCTCATTTTTTATTGTGACGAATTCAACGCATTAGATATTTCAAGTAGAACAAGTCAATTATTTGAAGCTATGTAATAACTGTTTCGATCCTGCCCATTCTACAGCGAAAAAGATTAATATTATTGTAAAAAAAGCATGGGGTGCTTTGTGCCATATTTTTCATTCATCGAGCACCTCACTTTTTTTATAATAATACTAATCTTTTCGTTTATTTATATTTTCTGCCTATATTAAGAATTATTTTTCGTTTTTTAGTTCGATTGATCATTAAAGCGTATTTTTTAGTTTTTTTAAACTATATTTATTTTTTAATAATTTTTGCCTTTTACTGATCAAAATACCCTAATTTCGTAAAAAATTACAAATCACACTGATTATTGAACCAGAACAGTATATACAATTGAGAGTTGCACTTGTTATCACCACCGACGAATGAGCAAAAATAATGCTATGCTGTAATAAGACAGCCCTTTTATAATTGAAGACAATAAACAAGTAATTTCTTGTTTATTCCTAATTCAGACAAGTTCATGCGGCGCTCTGCTTGCTGATTTATATGGTATATATGCGATGCGTGGTTATATTAGGTAGTGTATACAAATAACACCCGTGTTCCTTATTTAATAATTATTATTGAAGAATTAATTATTTTTTCGTAATTATACCTATTTTCTTTACAACTACAGTAGAATCCGATTATAACGAACCACAAGGGACTTGAAAAATAAGTTTGTTATATCCGAAGTTCGTAATAAACGATAAAAAAAAAGTTACATACATATTTTATTTTTACGATACATTAATAAATCACTATATTATACAATATTTACACATTTATGAGTTAGTTTTTGTTAAAAAAGTCTGTAATTTTCGATTGTTTATTATATTTCGAAGACCAAAACAGTTTATCCACACAATTTTCGATTTACATTTTTGAAACACCGTGGCTTGAGTGATTTGCTTTCGTTTTTCTGTCCTGGTTAAATTAGCACACACAAAAACTGTTACCCGCTCTTTTGATAATTCGCCGCCTACACATTTTTCACCTTTAAATTTTAGTGTTTTATCTGGGTTCTTTAATTTAAAAAAATAGCCCAGTTTCGTCGCCATTATCACTAAAATTACCCTTGGTATTAGGCCACTTATTGTTTAACTAGTCTGTTAATTGATTTATTTGATTGACAAGTTGATTAGTAAAAACCCTGCAAGGTCAGCGTGTACAGTATTGTTAAAGTACATAATTACCCTTTAGGATTAAAGATTTAAACACCAATTAGGAAAGTATTTAGGCAGGCATTTCTAAGAAAAGAATTACAGAAACCTTATCTTTGCACATCAAATGATCTAAGTACCTGTTATTTATTTTGCTGGCAGAGTACTTGCTTACTTTTGTGTAAAATTTAACGGACGGAAACAATTTTTTCGAACGTTATATCCGAAAGTTCGTTGTTTACGGGTTTATTATAACAAACAATATTTATAAGGGATCTTATGAATAGTGTGACGGGACTTTTAAAACTAGTACGTTATACCCGGAAGTTCGTTATAAGCGGGTTCGCTATAAGCAGCTTTGACTGTATATAGATGAAAAACAAGTATTTTAACTTTCTTGTAAAAACAGTGATAAGAAATGTTTTTACAAATGAAAGGCGGCATGCTATTATTATTAATGTTTAATTTTAATATTTTCTCACATTCTGAGAGTAAAAATGTCGCCCCTAAGATTTGCCGCCCCGAACAAATGTCCGGGTTGTCCGGTCTTGGAGCGGGCCCTGGACAACTGTCATGAAATCGTTATTAAATCTTCAAGTTTTGTGTGATATATCAATTTTATCTACGACTAATGTATAATATTAGCCCTGTACTTCCCTTTGGCGCCCCAATCACAGAATTTCGCAAATTAAATCATACCTACCGTAGAAACAAAACACGTAAATTGAAAAGTGTCAAACGCGTAATGTTGGTGTACCTATTTCGATGAAAATGAAGTGTTTTTTACTTCTACACCTCCAGAAATTGTACAATTAGCTGCAGTAACAACATCTACCTTGGTACCGGAAAAATCGAAGTGCATTTATAATAAAACGTACACAATTTTCAACGAATAGCGTCCTCGAAAGAACACAAATTCATTTTCTGAAAATGTTCTGTTACCCTATTTTGCTGAATTAAGGCGCAATACAAACTTTCTTCAGTATGGTCCTTCTACTCAATGCTTAAAGTTATGATCTGGAAAAATATGGAAAACTACGATTTTTTAAAAAAAAAACCTGAAGGATTTGTATCAAGAAATCTTCCACTCTGACCCCCGAACAAATTAAGGAATTTATCAACAAAGCACCTGATGAAGTTTTTGTTTTACATAAGGTACAGTGCTCGATCCTAATCACCTAAGAAGGCAAGCGCGGCAGTGCGAAACGACGAATTTACGCTGCTTGTATAATTGGCGCGTATCTATAAGTCAGTGTCGTTTCATGTTATTTTTGTAGATATGTTTATTCAAAAAAAATTATTGTATTTAAATATATTAGAACAATAAATGTAATTAAGTACCTACTTTATGACAAACAAGATATATTTCAAATTCTAAAAATGGTGCTATAAAATTAATAAAACATAGAAATACCTAATATATAAAAAATGTCATTCACTATCGCTTGAACTTAAATCACTAAACTGATATTCACTGTTACTGCCTTCATACACATTTATCACTAATTGATCAGTTTCTATATCTAACATGTTATCACTTTCACAATATTTATTTTCAATGTCAATTACTTTTTCACATCGACGTTTCCACTCTTCCCTTATTGTTGATTAAATGCATCTTCGGCCAATTTTATTACATTATTTAATTTAAAAGTAACGTTTTTGTATGCAACTTCATTTTTTATTTTCGCCCAAATTAATTCGATGGGATTTAGGTCCGGATGATAAATGAGGAAGTCGTAATACGGCGAGCCCATCCTCATTCATTAATTTGTTGAATGCATACGTTTTGTAACGATCTTTATTGTCTTTTATAATTTTATACAGTTCAGGTTTAAGTAATTAAGTTAATTGTTTTATAATGTGCATTAGATTTTCTAATATAATTCTGCATCACTAAATATGAACATTAATGTTATTTATTGACTTATAATTACAGGATAATTGCATATTTTAGTGATATATAATCAAATTCGAATTAAGTTATTGTGGGAATGCATTATTATGCAGAATAACAATAAGTAAATGAAGATATGATACGCCACTGACTTGTATTTTTCTCGGCGTTAGGAGTCATGAATCGGGTTGCGTCGGTTGCTCGGCTTTTTAGCTGACTAAGACTTGTAAATACAAAGACAGATTTAATCTAAACTATTTCTAACTCATAATTAGATTTGTAAAACCACAAAATTATTATCGGCGCCAACCTGTACTAGACTATAATAGCGATAAAGCGAATACTAGTTAATATAATGTATTATCATACAGTGGCAGGATATAGATATGGCCTTCGGGTTCAATTCTATACGAGAAATATTTTTTTAATTTCCATATTGGTTGTTTCAGGTTATATTAATTATTGGAATTATGGGCGCATGCCGCTTAAACGAGCTTTTGAAATGAATATAGAAGACGTAAAGAATCACCAAATGTAGTTATTAATAACAATACCCAAAACTAAAATTGTACGAACATTCATCATTACATCGATTTCCACCCGTCACATATAAAAATCAATTCATTCTTTATAAACTACCAAAAATCCAAATGTACAAAACAACGGATAGAAAATAACAAATTTACAGACATTGCTAAACAAATTGCCAAATACTTAAACTTGCCGAATCCTCAAACTTATACCGGTCACTGTTATCGCAGATCATCTGCCACTCTGTGCATTGAAGGAGGAGGCTATGCAACTGGATTAAAAGGTCATGGAGGTTGGAAGTCGACACAGGTTATTGAAGGTTGCATTGATCATTCCATGAGAAACAAGATAACCACAGCACATACTATTACTAAACAAATAAATGGTAATGAAGCCTCTTCTTCTTCTACAGCAATCGAAATTCCAAATATTCGTATAAAAAACACAACCAATTCTGTTTGTCGTTTCCGACAATCAAATTTACCTATGAGATAGAGACAAATGGTAGTCTCCCGTTCCTTGATACTCTGCTAACAAGAAATGGTAGTAAACTAGATATAGGTATTTATCGTAAGGAAACTAGCACTAAAAGATTCATAACGAATGACTCAAATCATTCTAGACAGCATAAACTCGCGGCTTTTAACTTTTTGGTTCATAGATTGCTTAATTTTCCTCTTTCAGTCAAAATTATAATAAAGAATTGCGCACTATTAAAGAAATTGCTGCATACAATGGGTTTTCAGATGAAGTGGTTATGAATATAGTTAGGAAACAAACACATAGGATGGGGGTTAAGAACGTAACTGCATTAGGTAACGCTAGAGAACAAATAGAATTTGCATCAGTTCTACATACATAAAGACAAAATTTATATCAATTGGGGCTTGAACCTTGATGGCGCAGTTGGTTAGCGCGGTACTCTAGCAAAGTACAGGTCGTAGGTACAAATTCTACTCGAGGTAAACTTTTTATTTATGTATTTAATAAAATTAATAATAATTTTTAATTACATATTTACCTTTAAACTTATTCGTTCATAACAAAAACTTATAATAAAATAGAAACAAAGTATGTAAAGTTACCAAACAATCCTGCTTATACAAAAGGTCTACCTAAAATCTTTTCCAAAATTAATTTGAAAACAGTCACTACTTCAGATAATAGTTTGCAAACTCTTTTAGGCAATCCAAAAGATAAAGTGGATAAGCAGGATAGGTCGGGAATTTATAAGATTAATTGTAAAAATTGTAGTAGATGCGGTATCATTAATCAAACATGTTAGTAATAAACACGAACTTGATTGTTATGAAAGTTTAGAGATCTTCAAAAACAAACAAATTCTAATGAATAATGATGATCAAGGACCTTTAGGCTACTCTGATCTCATTAAACTTTCATAAGTTTCACCAGATTAGCAAGGAAGCGTTACTCGGTGGTGGTATATATGTTAGAAATCTTTCTTTAGTCCCCCCTAGTCGACCACTGATGATGATAGCATAGCTATCGAAACGCGCTCGGTGTTTTTTAATTTTGTGTGGTACGTGGGTGTATTTTTATTGTTAATATTATACGTTGTTAACAAATAAGTTGTACCAACCCATTTTGAATTGTATTAAATATACCGTAATTTAGGTCTTTCGTTCATTCAGTTGTAAATATAAGAAATTTTTTTTATTATTTTTTGCATTATAGATTTGTGGTAGGCAACTTAATTTGCATTTTGGTGTAACTTAAATGTATATACTTCTTAAAGGTTTATACCACTTCGACTTTTCCTCCTCAATATCTTCGCGCAATGCATCATCATTGACTTAATTCTTTGCGCAAATCTTTTCGCGCACGACTACACCGTCTAATTTCAAAGCATCCATTTTTTTCACTTCCTGGTGGTACGCTGTGAGATGCAGACAGCTTTTTTTGGGTTTTCCCCTAGATTTTGTGAAAAGTGCCATTGATTTGATGGTAAGATATTAAAAATTAAAACATTTGCTCTTTTCAGGCACTCTTACTTTCTTTTCTTTTATTTTTACTTTGATTTACACTTTGATTACATTTTAAGTACGCGTTTAAATTTACTGTTGCGTACGCTTTCATTTTATGATTGCAATTTTTATTTGAAAATTTCAAGAAAATGCATTAAACGGATTATTCCATTTCATGAAGATAAATTTATAAGAAATAAAATTCCAGTTTGGGTGTAGTTGACAACATAAAAGCACTGTTATTACAATATTTTGCGCAACATTGACACAAGGCTATTTTTAAGATATATTTTATTTAACCCTATCATTTTAACTGTTAATAAACATAGTTGTATGTTTTTTATTATTTTACATTTTGATAAAATGTTTATTGTAAAACTCGGTTTAGTTATTCCGAGCATTATTAAAAATAACTTAGCGTCCGAGATCATTTTATTAGTATTACATTTCATTTTTATTATTTATGTTAAGCGAAAATACAGCAGAATTTGTGGTAATTAAGCAAATCGAAGGATTGAACCACCCTACTTCAATTTACCGACTGAGTCAAAGGCATTATTTTTGGTGAATGGTTTGTATCTCCAGTTAGCTTAACGATTTGTTTTTGGAACACTTCTTACACTCATTTATTTACAACCAATTTATTATATTATTACGATTACCATTTACACCACTTATTTATAAGGTAAAGTTGTTCATTAAAAATCTTAAATTAATGTAAATTAATAAAGTTTCATTAAAACAAAAGACAAACTATGTAGTAAGTATTGTAGTCGTAGATAAAGTAGAGTATACTACTGGCAATAATATGAATTGCCGTTATTACACATAACAAAATACTTTTATTTTTTGGGTTTTTTAATGTGTATTTGTATATTAAAGTTATACAATCTAAACATTTCGATAACACTTACAGTTATCTTCGTTGGTAGTAACATTATCTATTCAAATTATTAAAGATGTTGAAACACTTTTGTTAAAGGTGAAAAATGAAAACATAAACATAAGCCTGCTATTAATAGAACAGTTTAAGAATCTTATCAAGCCAACTCTACAATTCAAGTTTAGTAAAGGATAACTAGATCATTAAGTATTGTAGGTAGCGGACCGCAAAATGATGAAGAATCGACTGATAACATTGTATCTTTTGAAACATCATATAACGACAAAATTGGCGGATTAGAAATTAATCTTTTCAACTCTTTGTATGCTAACTTTTGTAAATTTGACCAAATCTACTCAGAATTTTCACGCAAAAAGTCATACAAAGGTTTTGAAACCTCGGCTAAATTTTGTAATAAATCTTCCTAGGAAATCAGTCATTCCCAAGATCCTCTTCAAATCTGTTACATTTTAAGGACTACTCAACCCTAAAATTGCTTCAATTTTACTCGGATCAGGTTCCTCACCATTAGAAGATATTATACGACCTAACAAGAATAGTTATTTAATTCACATTTACTTAAATTTAACTATTTTATCTCTTCTGTCATGGTCTTCATAATCCTTGACAAAAATAATTATGTCATCAAAACGACATATTACACCTTCGATGCCTTCAAGTAAGGCACACATCTGCTTCTGAAATACTTCTGCTCCCGAACTTATTCCAAATGGAAGCCGTTCAAACGGGAACGGCCAAACGGCGTAATCAAGGTAGTCAAATGCTTACTTTCAGGACACAATGGAATCTGCCAAAACCCATTATTAGCATCGGGTTAGGTAAAAATTTGTGCCCCTTCGATCATATTCAGAGTTCTTTGTACATCAGGAACAGGATAATATTGCCTTTTAACACTCTTGTTCAATTGGCTCAGGTCTACGCATATTCTAATGCGACCTTGCTTCTTTGGAACGATCACCATTGGCACACACCATTCTGATGGCTCGTCCACTGGCTCGATTACCCGTTTTTCACACATTTCATGAAGTTCTGATTTTAAAATTTTCATTAATGGTAAGGTCACACGTCTTGGTACATGCAATGCATAAGAAACTGCATCTTTTTTTAATTTGATTTCATAAGATTGTTTACTATTTCCAAGACCCTGTAACAGCTTTGGAAATGTTTTAATAGGATCAAACTTATTGTCATTTGAAACCCGAAATAATCTTTTCAGTAAACCAAGATTCTCTGATGCCTTGTAACCTAGCAATACTTCTTTAGCTCCAGTTACAACAAAGAAATCTTAAAATATGAATTTATTCTTATTTTTAATCTTTGCATGAAAAATTCCAGCACAATTTAGCAATTCATTGCCTGGTCCACAGATTTTATGATCAGCCGGTCTTAAATTATAATGTGAAAACATAAATTCATTTGTAGTTTTTGGGATTACACTTAAATCTGCTCCAGTATCAATTTTTGTCAAAACTGGTTTATTACATATTTGAATTTCAGTTTGCCAATCCTGATGGTTCTCATTGGTCACAGCCCTTACGAATGCATAATCATCATCACTATCAGTGTTCAGTAATTTTGAATCAACAGTGTGCACATTTTTCTTGTTGGTCATACACACTCGCGCGTAGTGGTCCTTCCTTTTGCATCGCCCTAAGGTTGCATTACGTGCAAGAGAAATTGACATTTGATGTTCTTCATCCTTACCGCACCACCTACAATTTACATTAATATTAGGTTTAGAATAATTATTTTTGCTGGTGGCTATTGTCTTATTTTTGTTAAGATTCTTGTTAAATTTCGGATTAGATACCCTATTAACTATTGAATTTGAACTAAACGTTTCTTGCTGTTTTTTAACAGATTCCGATTGTCTAGCAGCTGTGACAGCTTTTCCTAATGTTAGTACAGCATCTAGTTCTGATATATCAGATAACTTCTTATCTATAATACAACTACCACTTGGTCTCTAGTAGCTTTCTTAATAAACCCAGTGGGAAACACAATTTTGGGCTCGAGAGTGCAGTGCAGTCACAAAGCCCTCCACACTTCCCCCTTCCTCTTGAAAACTAGTACGACAGCAATAACGTTCATAGATGACATTTTTGGAGGGTACAAAATGATTCTTAAATTTATTCAGCACTGTATAAAATTTACCTGCTTCAGAATTTGGCAATTTAAATGATTGCATAATGGTTTCATCTTGTAGCCCCATTGTATAAATCAACGAGTTTACCTGGCCATTTTCAGTCTTTTTATCCAGACCTGATGCCCTGCGGAACCTCTCGAATCTTACTTGCCAATTGTTAGAGAATAGTTTTTGTGTTTTGTATGGTGCTGGAGACACAGCAAGTAGTACAGTAATGTAACGACGTATGTTTGTTTACGTGACGTTTTGATCCATATTCATATTTTTCGTTAACCCTTTCAATATATAAGGAATAAAGTTTAATTTACCGCAGACTGCTCCCTCAATAACGTCAACAGGTTATGGCCCAGTGAATTCGAGTTCTCCTAATTGTGTTCGAAAGTGTCTGCAGAAGTTACTTATACAAATAGAAGGGAAGTGAGGTTACGTGTACGTGCATGCGTTGTATCTTTGTTTTACGGAATTTTGTGTTGGCGAATATATTAATTGTCTACAACGGCCGTTTCTACAAAACAAATTACAAAATTCGATGGTACGAACTTGTAAATGTGGAACTTCGAAATGCGGGCGGAATTTACAGCGTATGGAGTTAGGGATGTCGTGTCCGGTGAAAAAAAAATGCCCTGAGAATAAGGCGAGTGCCGAGTGCAAGAAGTGGGAAAAGGATGACGAAAAGGCAATGTTTTTAATTTCTACTTCAATGCATGCAAATATACTAGAATATTTGCTGACTTGTGAAAATGCGTGTGAAATGTGGACAAAGTTGTCCAATATTCATAAACAAACATCTGCTACAAGTAAACTATTGTTGATGCAAAAGTTTCATGCGTACAAAATGGCGGCAAACGACTCAGTTGTGAACACATTGCAAAAATACAAAATATTGCTAGGCAACTCAAGGACGTAGGCGAAACGGTTTCAGACGTGACCACAATGGCGAAAATTTTGGGAAGTCTTCCTCTTAAGTTCAATACGTTGGTGACGGCATGGGACAGTGTTGCCTCCGCTGATCAAACAATTGAAAATCTGCAACAACGGTTAATAAAAGAAGAAAGAAAGCTGGAAGTGGAGGACGAAGCGTCTAGTGCTTTAACGGTGATAAAGATCAATAAAAATAATGAATCCCACCAGAAAAGAAGAAGCATTGAATGTTTTTACTGTAAGAAGAAGGGAGACATAGCACGAAATTTCCGCAAAAAGAAATGCAATAATAAAAACAAGAATGAGAAAAAGGAAATGAAGGACAATCAAGTACATCACTTACCAGTGCATTTGTTGTTACAGAAACCGCTCAAAATGTGAAAGAAAGTGCTGATGTCAACTACGTAGGGTCAAAACATATACTCGCAACAACAGAACAAATCTCTGAACTTTTAAGTAAAGACACAAGTGAAGTGTGGATCACAGATAGTGGTGCCTCAAGGCACATAATTTACCGGCAAGGGTGGTTCTCAACTAAGAGAATGTAAAAATGGAAGTATCTCTCTTAGTGATAAACGGTCTGTGCGAAATAGGTGTCGGTACAATCCAGATAAAAAATTTGGTCGGTTGTGTCTGGGAAAAGGGCAGTATTAAAAATGTACTGTATGTTCTAAAATTGCGGAAAATCTCTTTTCGGTTGGTGTGTGTACTGTAAGAAATTTCGAGGTCAACTTAAAAAAGAAAACCAGGTTAGTATCCATTATGGTGAAAAAGTGGTTGCTCAAGGAATGAAACAGGACAATCAAGTCTACAGAATGTTTTTCGTCACTGTGCCAACGTGCGAAGCAAATGTTTGCAACTTACAGAAGTGGCACGAGAGGCATGTAAGCAAAAAGACAATCCAAGAGATGGTGTCAAAAGGTTTGGTGCAAAGAAGTCACATCGGCAACCATTTAAGACCAAATCGAGACCCCAGGATATGCAACCTGATGATTATATCCACAGCGACGTGTGTGTGGTCCGATTCCTGTGGAATCTGTAGGAGGTGCAAGGTATTTTGTAACTATCAAAGATATGTTTCAGGTTTCCGACAAGTGTATTTTCTCAAAAACAAGTGTGATGTAACCTACTGCTTCAAAAGGGTTGAGCAAAATACAAGCAACAAATTTGGGCGATCCATGAAGGTGTTACTAACAGACCGTGGAACCGAGTACTGTAATAAAGAGATGATGCCTTTCTTGGATTCCGAGGTATTAGTCACGAAGTGACTGCATTATATACACCATAACAAAATGGCAAATCGGAGAGAGAAAATCGAACCGTTGTCGAGAGCGCAAGATCGATGTTACATGCGAAGAAATTACCACCCTACCTATGGGCAGAAGTACTCAACACCCGTCTAGTGATAGGTACGTTGTGGCATTTGAATTAGATAGGCTGGATGAGGTTAAGTGTTACATCATGTGGGGCAGGTAAAAAAAATGGAACTACTCAAATTAAAATTAACGAGCTTCGCGCAATGATAGTTCAACTCGTTAATGTACTATTGTGGGAAAGAACCACCAATAAAACCCACTTTATTCATAAATAAGTAATTGCACAAGTACACTAATAAATCAAATAACACAAAAAATAATGAAAGGGTTAAATATATCACAGAACATCATTAAATCAGGTTAAAGTGCGTACAAAATTATAACATTACGAAAAAAAAAAATAAAAAGCAGTTTAGCTACACATAAACACAATAAAAAAAACCATGTAGTCACACCCACAATTGTGTCATAAATAATCAGAATAAAAATCGTAATACCAAACATGTGACCTTTTAAAACCAATCATGCCTGTCTTTAAGTAAATAGGCACATAAAACAATAAGGGAAATTACGGTACATATAAAATACAACAGTAAAATTGCACAGGTGATAATAAGGTAAAGGCAATGACAAGAGAAAATAGACAAGGAATTTACACGTACATAACAAGAGAAATCCGTTCGCAGGCAAACAATTTTACTTAAACAAACTGACAAAAACTCATTAAAACAAAGCCTTGCAAGGGTAAGTTGTAAATAGAACATAACATCGTGACCGATATATAAGGTTGAGTGCGTTGGAAAAATACAGGTTACACATTCATCTATATAATAAAAATTAAATTCGAGGTGTTTAATGGTCATCTGGGCCCGGGAGTATGTAGACACTCGGCAATAGCCTATTACAATTAATACCAAGCGGTATCCTGTACCCGTTCGCCACGCCCGCCTCTACACAAATATAAATATAAACAACAAACAACAATGCTAATTCACAGGGTAGTTTGTACCACGGTCACGAACGTAAGCCCCTACCTCGCTTAAGAGCATTGCGATTTTTATTGCACTCTAAAGCAGCTTGTCAAAAAAGAACTTAACGTTTCTACGCCTTCGCGCCGCGCACCATAGTCTTCACCGTTTCTATGTTCGGCATAGAATCGACACAAACAAGCGGATCCCGTCCAGGAGAGAAGCTATAACCAGAAGCCGATCAATCCACCATCCACAAGGAATTAACGGGAACAGCAGCAGGAACCACAACAGGGTATTGGTTAATAAAGATATTAAAATAATTTTGTTTTTTATTTGTGTTAATTAATACTAACAAAGCCCTCCATTCTATCGGACTCTCAACTTCCAAGCCTTAATCCCGCGGGGTGTGAGGGTGCACCTCGGTGAGAGTCCGCTCTTTCTTTCTATAGCATCGTAATTTCTGACCCGAATTTCAATTAACCTCACTAATCGCCATGGTGAAACATGGCAAACCGGGCTACGGTCGTCCCTTTACCTTCTCCGCCTCCTAGTTCCCCACCACCTAGGCCCGTAACACCACCTCCTTCCCTAACCTTTGCAGCTGTCGCCGCATCCCCATCCAAATTAGAGAGAACATCTTCTATGTCCTCTATAGCCTCTTCGTACATCTCGCCCACCGCTAAATCCGTGCACCCTATTACCATACCCTCAACTTCCGTCTCCGCTTCGGCATCAAACCCCACCGCTAGACCCGTACCTAAACCTTCCGCTCCCGCGTCCCGTTATTGTATTCGTAATATTCCCGCGCGTTTCAACATGCAGAAATCCTTTGTTCAAGCCCTCGTCCCTCTCCGTCTTCCGTGGCTGAACGTAAAGCTCAACCACAACCACACCTGCCTCCTTGAAACGAGCGAGGCCCTGCCTGCTGCGATGCAACGTACAATGCAGCATCACCTCGGTGACCTGCATTGACGCTGACGCAGCTGCCGGGTCCCCGAACGTCCGCACCCTACCTTAACCCCAACCCTAAACCTATGTCCTTTTCCTGTATCATTCGTGGCGTAGATAAGGATATCCTTCCGGAGGAGATCCGAGCTTCCGTTGACCTACCCCGGATCACGAAACCAATCCGAATCATCTCCAAATCCACCAACGCTCCTACCTCCTTTATACGCCTTATCACCCCTTCCCAATCCAACCTCAACCACCTCCTACCAACGGTGTTTACCTTTTTGGTAACCACTACGCTTACGAGCAATCCCGCATCCCCAATCCTATCCTGAAATATTGCGCCACTTGCACGCAGGTGGGGCATATTTTCGACGAGTGCCCCGCCTGTACCCTTCGTTGCCCTACCTATGGTGAAAGCCACAAAGCCTCTTCCTGTACACGCGTGAATACGCCAAAGTGTAACAACTGTGGTGGACCTCACGCAACTTACTCCTTTTCCAGCGCGACTCGTGCGATCCCTACCACCGCGGCAGCGACTGCCATTCCGAAACCACTTCTTCCTTCCACGTCAGACACCGAGGATGATGATAAACCCAAATCTCCGGTTTCCATATCCGATTTCATCGCCTCCCTTACCCTCACCCGGATACAACTGTTTCCTGAGCGTAGGGCCGATATAGCGAAAGCTGTCGACTATACGTCCAGGGAATATTTGAAACGCCGTGCTACAGTCAACTATGTCGGCAATAGTGTGGCAATCACCACCCACAATATCCGATCCTAATCCTATACCTAACCCCTCACCTAATCCCTCTCCTTCGCCCTAAGTACAATGGATTTAGTAATAGCTACAATCAATGCGAGGGGTGTCCGCCGGAAGCGCCCCGTCATTAAAAATCTATTAGCCACAAACCAAATCCAAGTCCTACCAATCACCGAAACAAAACTAACCCCCCGATGTGCCCTTGACTTTGCCTCCTATAATTATCTCCTTCAATTTAGCTCCCAAAATAGTTTGCGAGGCACAGCCCTCATAATAAAAAATTCATTTCCTGCCACAACTTATCTTCTTCCGCCGCACCTGCAGTATCTCGAATGTGTTGCTACAACGGTTCATTTTCCCCTTCCCGTCACCCTTTCTGCTATTGCAATCCTCCCGAACAAGCTATTTCTAACGACCTACTTGACCACATCTTCACACTGCCCAATGCTATCCTCCTAGGAGATCTTATGCCCGTCATATCCAATTTGGAGATTCCACAACCAATAGAAACGGTATCCGCCTAGCCCACAATAACCTCACTTTACCACTGCTCCGAATAAGGAACACCAATCCCACCTTCATTAGTCATCAAGGCACCTCTACAATCGATCACATTATATGCACCGAGTCACTAATACAACATATGTCCTCCGATTGCCATCTAGGTGAAACCATCAGTTCGGACCATCTGTCTCTCCTAGTTAAAACATTCCTCGGTCCCGGCCCTTCCCCTCCTCCCTCCCACATTATTCGTAGACTTCCAAAACGCCGATTGGGATGTATTTGGCGAATACATCTCCAATAACCTTCAAGCTTACAATATTCACACCCCCAACGATGTCGAGAGGGCGGTCAGCGACTTAACTTCCGTTATCGCGGAAGCGGTCGAAGCCTCAATCCCCTTAAAATCAATAGATATATCCAGAAATCTCAAGACCGAATATAACCGATTAAACGCCCTAATTCGGCGTGAAACTAATACCTACACCGAGAGAAAATGGGTCTAGGCCACCTCCAATCTCAACTATAGAGATGGCAAGAAGTTCTGGTACACCTTCAATATTCTCACCAAAAGGAAAACCAAACCCAAGTCCCACCTGACCGATCCTCAGGGTAACCTAATCTCCACCGATCAAGACAAAGCCGAAATTTTTCGCCACCACCTCCAATCTGTCTATACTTCACCTAACGATCCCTCGTTCGACGACGACTTTAAAAATCGTCTAGAGTAAGACGTTGAGGATTTCAAAAACTCCGAATTACCCGAGAAAATTCTGTATGAGAATGACCCGTTCTTTTGCCCAATTACTCCTACTCAAACCCCCAATTATTTCTAAAAAGGCAAAATATCCGCTCCCGGACAGAACGGTCTCAACCGACTCATACTGAGACACCTGCCACCTCCTGCTATCAGGCGCCTAACACGCATATATAACAAATACCTCTCCCTGTCTTACTTCCCGAGTGTGTGGAAATCCGCCTCGACCGCCATGATCCCCAAAAACTTCTCAGACCTGACAGATCCCTCATCGTACAGACCAATTTCCCTCCTCAGCTGCCTATGGACATGCTTAGAGCAGATCCTAGCCCGAAGGCTGGGAGATCACATAGAATCTAATAACCTATTACCCGACAGCCAATTCGGCTTCCGACTCAATAGAACCTGTCAGGACCCACTGCTAAAACTCCTAACGGAAACATCACGTGCATTTAACCACCGTTACTGTAACCTTGCCGTGTTCTTAGACATAAAACAGGCCTTTGGCAGAGTCTGGCATATGGGTCTAGTTCACAAAATCCGAGAATTAGGTATCCCCCCGGGCTCACGAAGCTCCTATTGTCGTATCTAACAGATAAAACGGTACGAGTCCGAGTGGGTTCATCCCTCTCAGAAAGTTTCACCCCTCAAGCAGGCGTACCCCAGGGTTCTGCCTTGGCACCTATCCTATATCATTTTCGCCAATGATATCTCCAACGTAACCACACCCGGAATATCCTTGGCGCAGTTCGCCGACGACACTGCCTTCTGGGCAGCCAATCAGTCAACGAAAACCGCATCCAACAGTTTGTCCAGAACCCTACAGAACTTTTCCAATTGGGCCAACCAATGGACAGTCTCCATAAACCCTACCAAAACCCAAGCTATTCTATTCCGGCACCCTCATTATACCCGACACAAATTACTCTCCAAGGACGAGGTAACCATTTCTCTGCAAGGGGAACGGTTGCCTCTTCGCGAGGAAGTAACATACCTAGGAATCACATTCACCAAAAACCTTAGCTGGAACGCTGTTCTGAAAAAACCTCAAACAAAATGCGAAACCGATTCAATCTCCTGGGCGCCCTTAGGGGACGCATAGGGGGGTGTCAACCCGAAACCCTTCAACACACCTATATGACCTTTATACGGCCCGTAATAGATTACCGTGTTCCATTGTACGCTACCCTAAAACCCAAAGACCTAAACTCTATAGCCTCATGTGAACGCCGAGTCCTACGGAGAATACACCGGTTACACTATAGAACTCCCAATGAAATCACCATTCAACACGCTAACATCACACCTATCACCCAACGGCTCCAAAAACTTCAATTAAACTACACCCACCGTAGGATATTCGGCGCCACAGAAGCTACCAAAAACGTCATCCGCATTCTATATACGCCCCTAACCCACATCCAATACCTAAGAACCCACAGGAGAAAACCCAAAAATAAATTCAAGCACCTTCCAACTATCCTGACCTGGAATCTCGAAAACCTCCCCGAGGAATTCGAAAACCTCCTAGATGATATCCCTTACGTCCTTAGATAAAATGGAAGACGACCACTGCAACGACCAAGGAATCGATAACACACACCTCATTCATACGCGTCATTTACACACTACACTTCCACACCACACATACACACGCAATACAAACAAAAAATAATATTATACTAATAATACTTGTTTCTTTTGCAACCATCTAAACACTATACACTACATTGTATGCACTAGTACAATATACACAACTATATAACCCCACTAACACAAGGAACACCCAGGACTGAAGAGGAAGCAGACTCCTGAACAGTCCGCTGGAATAAGTAATAAGATAAGCTATACTAACAATAAGCAGTCTAACTAATAAGCATACTAACAAAAAAAAAATGCTAATTCACCCAAATACCAGAGTGAGGGAGCCCAGTACTGTCTTTTATTTTAGCAGATTTCAGTTTAACGAGCCCGCGTGCGAATGAGATACCTTTTCAAGGCAATGTTTGATTTTTAATACGGTACGTACGCTTGTAAAATTATTTGCTGCCAGCCTTAATTTATATAAAAATACCTACTTACACTTGAATATTCCTTTAATTGATCACAGACACAAATCGTTAACCTACTCGGTTTAACTTCAAAAAGGGTGACTGTTACTTATAGATTAATATTTCAAAAACACATTAAAACTAACACCCGAAAGAGAAGACAAATTAGCGTTGGCTAATTCAAAAGAAAAGGTACACGCAAGAAATATTTTAAAGATAAACTGTTTACAATGAAGGCATTTAATTAACCGAATCGATCTGGCTCGATCGGCGCTCTAACTGTAACTCACTTTTCGCCCGATTTTAAACTAACTATATTTACTCCCGCAGTCAACCCTCATTTTTCAGAAGTAATAAAAAAAACAAAAATTATTATGTTGGAACAGTTTCATATTATTATTGAACGACATCTTAATATTAAAAATATGCATTCGTCCGTAACAAGCGCAACATTTAGGTCTTAACTTTCAATGTACCAAACAAAGACGTCTTTGATTGCAGTGTACCGGCGAAATTAATTACTAACTAGTGACATTTTTACACCAAGAATGGGTGCATAAGAATTTCCAATTATTCGTTAAGCCCCTTCAGTAAAGCAGCTTTTAAGCATACATCTGCTACTCAAACCTCAAACACATGTTTTTCAACCATCAGCCAAATATTAGTTACAAAAATAAAATATCACGAAAACCATGCCCAATAACGACTTAATATTTAATAAAATATGTTAAACCCCATTAATTAACTTTTCTATCTCGGTAACAATTGCGATTTAAAAAATGTTTGTTGCAATAATAAAATTCTCGCAGTCCGCTACCTAAAACATCCATACATGATGGCCGATATTGGTGAAACTTGGCCAAAAGTTGTAAAATAAGCTAATAAATCAATTTAGTGATAGTGAAGAAAAGTCGATTGCATTATCTTCTATACCTACATACAGGGTGGCGCATTAGTGTGACAAAGTCCCATATCTCCTTTATTTAAAGAGATACAAAAAAAAATTAAATACAAAAGTTGTAAGATATGTTCTGGTGCATATTCCAAAAATATTTTTAATTATACAGGGTAGATCATAAAAGCTTAGAAGTAATTTTAAATTTTTTTTTAATAGAAAATCCTATATACTATTACATATTTAGATTCTACATACAATTTTAGACAATTTTATGTATAATGTCCTATACCTAAGTCTAACCGTTTTTGACAAATTTCAATTTTTTTGTCAAAAATGACGTTTGCAGGCCAAAACATAGGTGGAAATCTTTTCTAAACGAAGCCTTTATCAATTAGTTATGGATGGTTTTCTTGGAAATGGGAACCTTCTCTAATGGGCTGTATTGATATTTTTGTAATACATTCATACATGGTGATCAAAAATGGACAATAAAAGGTAGATTCAAAAAAACCTATAAAATCATTTTTTTAATGGAAACCTCCTATTTTTTAATTCTATCTAATTAAGCATTAAAAATAAGCGTGACTTTGCATAAGAGTGTATATTCCAAAAAATTGTAGTTTTTGAAATAATGACATTTTAACATTTTTTTATTGTAAAAAGGCTTTACGGCTTTCACGTTTTGTTGTTAGTTGGCCGTGACGGCGAGGCGTGGCATATAAAAACAATAGAGATCATCAGAAACATTATTTATTGTCAATTGATAATTTGTGTGATGCATTAGTGTATTTTATAGCAAATTGATTTAAAACTTGAATTAAAATCGTAAATAATGAATTTTTCGCAAGCCGAGATGGTTGATATGATTTTTGTTTTGGGAGCTAGTGATAAGAATACGCTCTTAGCAAGAAGACTGTATCAACAACGGTTTCTAGAGAGACGGCAACCTGAAAGAAGGGCATTTGAAAAGCTTTTGGAGCGTTTTGAAAGGACTGGCAATGTGTTATATGAAAAAAATACTAGGGAAGGCACAGACTGAGGAAAATCAATTAAATGTACTATTAACAGTTACCAAAAATTCATATATTGGACAACAACCCATTGCTCAGCAGGTTGGTGTTGAACGACGTACGGTACAGCGGATATTGAAGTCTCAAAAAATGCACCCCTATCACATTCAACTACTTCAAGAGTTGGTTCCTGACGATTATCAAAGACGACTGGAATTTTGTCAATGGGCTCAAAACAAAATAAACCAACAAAGAAATTTTGTTCATTTGATTTTATTTACAGATGAGGCCACATTTCACAGAAACGGAAGTGTAAACAGACACAATTTTCATTACTATTCTACCGAAAATCCACATTTTGTAAGATATACTTCTCAAACTAGATGGTCTTTAAATGTTTGGGGAGGTGTTGTCGGTAATCATGTAATTGGATCATATTTTTTTGATCAATGAGTAACAGGGGTAGTATACTTAGACTTTCTGCAAAACCATCTACCTAATTTGTTGCGTCAAGTGCCACAGGATACGCAACAAGAAATGTGGTTTCTTCATGATGGGGCACCAGTACATCATACAGGTCCGATTATAACTTTTTTAAATGCTAGATATCCAGAATGTTGGATTGGGAGGGGAGGGCCGGTTGCTTGGCCTGCTAGATCCCCAGATCTTACTAAAATGGACTTTAGCATATGGGGGTACGTCGAAGAGCAGGTTTATAAAATACCGCCTACAACAAAGGAAGACATGAAGATTAGGATTAGAAACTGTTTTCAAAACATTAGTGTTGAAATGTGTAGAAATTTAAGCAACGAATTTGGGAGACGTATTGCATTGTGTATTCAAGAAAGAGGCGGACATTTCGAACAATTTATTAGGTAGTACGTATTTGACGTGTTTCTAGTACTTTTATCTGTATAATTAGTTACAGGTTTAGTTACATTAGAGGTGTTAAGTTTATGATTAGGATTAGGACATACTTTGTTGAATCAAAATATACACTCCTATACAAAGTCACCCTTATTTTTAATGCTAAATAAGATAGAATTAAAAAAATAGGGGGTTTCCATTAAAAAAAATGACTACAGGTTTTTTTGAATCTAACTTTTATTGTCCATTTTTGATTACCCTGTACGAATGTATTACAAAAATATCAATACAGCCCATTAGAGTAGGTCCCCATTTCCAAGGAAACCAACCATAACTAATTGATAAAGGCTTCGTTTAGAAAATATTTCCACCTATGTTTCGGCCTGCAAACGTCATTTTTGACAAAAAATTTGAAATTTGTCAAAAACGGTTAGACTTAGGTATAGGACATTATACATAAAATGTGTCTAAAATTGTATGTGGAATCTAAATATGTAATAATATATAGGGTTTTCTATTAAAAAAAAAAATTTAAAATTACTTCTAAGCTTTTATGATCTACCCTGTATAATTAAAAATATTTTTGGAATATGCACCAGAACATATCTTACAACTTTTGTATTTAATTTTTTTTGTATCTCTTTAAATAAAGGATGTATGGTACTTTGTCACACTAATGCGCCACCCTGTATGTATATGTAGGTTGGAAGGTAAAAATGATCACAATTCACAATTTGATGTTATGAACTGTGAGAAAGTTCTAACACTACATGAAAAATGAAAACATTCCTAAAATAGCGTATACGATTTACTTTTCGTGTGCTGTAGACCACTCGTTTCAAAGCGCATATTTTCTAAAATAACCAATGATACGAAATTCGAGAATACACTTTCGAAAATTTAATTCGCTATTTACATGATAGCGAATGCACTGTCGTGTCGTACGATTCGACAATAAGATTCCGCTCAATTGCAATTAAGATGGATCAGAGTATATGTCCAAAAAGTTTGAGACCACTGTTTTAGTAACTTTTTTAGTTACATTTCAGTTAAGTAATATAATTCTAACCCTACTTCTAAGTTCCTTTAACTCTCCAATTTAAAAAAGTCACGCTTAAGCTACAAATTATTGATTATATAATTATTTTTTCCTTAATAAAAATATAACGGTTAATTATGCAATTTTTTACATGTAAACCTCTCTATAACTGAAGGTAATAACTGTAAATGCTTATGCAGCTTAATTGGCACTTAAATAATTAATACACGAGGACGTACATCTTTTTCTTAGGTATAACGTACATTTTGTTACACTTCGTTGATCATTCCTTTTTCAATCGTCATTTGGTTGTAATGTGGGAGTAGATATCTTAAGAGTTACTTCCAGGTATAGTCATTTTTGTTTGCATTGCTTAAAATTAATTTGAAATTTATTGCTCTAATGACATTGAGTACCTATAGTAATAAATTGCTGAATCACTATTCATTAATTGCTAAAAATAGTTTTTCTTTTGAAGTGCTTCAATTGGACAATTTATTCTAATTGCATGCTAATAATATAGTATGGGAGATAAAGAAAAACAGAAGTTTATTAATAGTATTATTTCCAGTATGCCTCGTTTATTGGTAATACCTGGTTGTTTACTAATCCTATATTTATTAAACATGTAAGTAGAATTTGTAACGAGCGGATTTAATTTTTACACCATTCTGCATTCTAATTATGTACACACTTTACAGACTTTCTCTACTAGTTTTAAAAATACTAATTGGATTATTTTTATTGTTTGTTATAATCGGACCATTATTCTATAAATTCTCTTATACACTTCAGAGATCAACCATATTTCTCAATTTTGGTAAGTACCAACTTTTAATTGTGAATAAAATACAAGAAATTTGTTTTGTAGTAACAATACCATTGCAACCAAATTTGAAAAATCCTTCAAAATGTGGTTTAGTCGGAGTATTAAATTTTTATTTAACAACAAATGAAGGTATTAAATTAGGGTTGTGGCATCTTGTACCTGAAGAGTTTGCAAGTACTAGTGAGGGGGAGGATGAAGATTACTATCGTGCATTATTAGAAAATGGATATGATGTTCTGATTTATAATCATGGAAATGCAGGGAATAGATCTGCCCCTCATAGAATTGAATTGTATGAGGTGTTACGGAAACAGTTCCATGTTATTGCATTTGATTATCGCAGTAAGTTTCGATAGTGAAGCCAAACTTAATCAATATTTCCCGGTAATTTTTTGAATTAGGTCCTACAAATTTATCAAAATCAATACTCAACCTCGGTAATTAACATGTTCGTTCTAAACATTTAAGCAAACCGTCAGAACTAAAAAAAATCACTGTTGTCTAAATTTGTGGTTAAGTTGATTATTGTGTGCTATACTATAACTATATGTTTGGACATTAAGGATGTTTTTAAAAATCAACACGGGAATTTGTGCAAACTTATTTATTTTGCTTGTGAATGAAGACGAGTTAAACAATAAGTTCATACCTTATTTATGGTACACATAAAAACACTAATTTACTGCTTAAAACCCCTTGGCAACTAATGGTTCGGACACTATTATGTTAATACAGCTTGAATTTGTACAGACATTAGTGAGACCATTCAGGTGTAATAGTATCCCATATTTCTCATATTATTAACTGTAAAATGGGCAGTGTGTGTTGAGGATTATTGCGGAATTTTGTTTTTCATTTCATGCCATATTTTTAGTACTGTTACTTGTCCTCAATCCATGGTTTTACCTTCACAACTCATAAACTTTGACAACTAATGCGAACATTATCGGAAAAGTGACACGAAACAAAAATTCCACAGCCACCCTCGCAAATAATAAAAAAAGTTTGATGCTGTCCGAACCATTAGTTGCCAGGAAATTTGTACACTAAAATAATCTATTTATTCTGCATATGTGCGTAATTCCGTTTATAATTCTAATGTATCGTAAATAAAGTATAAATTTATCGTTTAATTCTTGTGTATTCACAAAAAATAAATAAATAATAAGTGTGCACAGATTTCTGTGCTGATTTTTAAAAACATCTGTAGTGTCCGAACATATAGTCGTTAGGGCTCATATTACTTATCTCACTTTTTTTGCATACAATCATGACGGATGGCTATAAATTGTGTATTAACTTAAGTGTATGCAACGGTCAACCAAAAATGAGCAAATAGTTACGAACTTATCGTTATTTAAAAAAAACCTCTTCGCTTAAGAATAAAGAGTGAAACGAAGACTGAAATAAAAAAATACTTTTTGTAGGGTTTTTTACATAAAATTCAGAAATGTTTTTAGTTGAATTTTGAATGTTGTGATTTTCATGTAACAATACAGTTAAGTTTTTTTTTTTAACGAGACACCCTGTATATTTTAGTTTGATTTGGTCGGCCCTGTCTTAAGCGTTTCATAAATATATACTTGCCTATATTCTTATTTTAAAGTAAAGGCAATATGTGCATTTTAGTAAAGTTACAACTCCATTTTAGTACGCCAAGGCCATCCATGATAAAACAAAACATAAAATATATTACTATAACTAGTTTGTAATTATTGGTTTAAGTATTACAAAATACGCTATTAAAAACCTTACTTTCTTTTAGTTTAATTTAATTATGGTGATACAAGAAATGTTTTCAAATTCTAAAAAATATATTTTACCTTGTTACATACAATGCAACGAAAATGTGATGAAGCAGCTAACTATATTTAAACAAGTATATGGACAGGTTGCAAACTAATAAAAGTATATTTCATCGATTTGACACTTGGATGATTTTGCAGATCAAACCTATCCAAGAACTGTTATTTGGTCTGACTAAACACATTTGACTAGTAGTGAGATATTGAATAGACATAATTTAAGATATTGGTCAAATGATAATTGCCATGTCACTAGAATGCCAACGTTAATTTGCATTCAGCGTTTCCTACGGTAACCTAGGATTGTAGACTACCGTAGCTTGGATCCCTGGTTACCGTAGATTTTAATTTTCCTTCTGATTTCCATTGTTTTTAGCAAGATCGAGGTTTTACCGAATTAATATATGAGGTTCTTTTGTTGCGATTGAGTAACGCATATTTCCAATAGGATGGCATCCCTATGCATAATTCTTGTATTATAGTTCCATTTCTACACGAAACTTTTGGAGCTCGCCACAAATGGCCCTATAAATTCCCCAGATTTGTCTTGGCTAGATTTTTTTTATTGGGATATGTGCAAAATACAATATATTATAAACGATATGATGCCATAAATATCGTCACGACGCTACAGGAAAGCTTTCAATGAATTACGTTTTGGACCACTCATTATTTTGAACCTTCCACATCGAATCCAAAGGTTTGTGAAATATGTGTGCATTACAACGGAAACCAATTAAAACATGACCTTTGACTATGCTGTTACTAACTATAATAAGATTGCTTATGAAAAATTTGTTAAGTGACTTAAAATAAGGATATTTCATATTTTGTTTTGTTATGGACGGTCATGGCCTACTAAAATATAGTTATAACTTTATTAAAATTCAAACATTGCCTTTAATTTAAAATAAACACATAGATATGTATATATGTTTGAAAAGCTTAAAACAAGGCCAACCAAATCAAAGTAAAATATACAGGGTGTCCCATTTAAAAAAAACATAACTTTAAGTTGTTACATGAAAATTACTAAACTTAAAATTCAACTAATTACGTTTTCGAATTATATGTAATTTATATATTATTATTATTATTTATAATTAAACAAATATTATTTATAAATAATATTTATTTCGGACTTGATTTGCATAACTATTATGCAGTAGCCCAAGATATCTTAGAAATTTTGTTTTAGTAGAGAAAACACAGTATCTCTCTTCTATTGCATAATTCAACGCATTACACAAGGTGTTTACAAGCTGATTATTCTTAATAACACTAACGTTTTAAATATAATGTAATTGCACAATTTATATAATTATTTATTTCTAAACGCATTTCAATACAACATACTTGTAGCATTATCGAGAGAAAAAATGTAAGTAAAATAATAAGTAGTTATGGTAACAAATCATTAAGGTAAAACAGGAAACTTAATGTAACTATAATTCTAGATTTAAAATATCTGTTAAAGGTGAGTCTATAAGAACAACCTATTCGGTTATTAAAGGCACTTTCTGTATATTTCTATAGATTTTGAATGCTTCCAAAACATCTGTGTCTTTTTTATTACAGAAATATAAAAATTTAATATTGTTTTGTGAAGTCATAAGATGATTATTTACTATTAGATGTTTGGCATAATTTGATTTGTGGGTGTGTTTACATTTGTAACATGTAGTGTATTTTTTATATCTAATATCAAAGTTCCTAAGTGTTTGTCCAATATAAACAGAATTATAGAATATGAAAATGTAAACTTTCACCATTATCACACATACTTATCTTTTTTGGGTGTTCTTTAATGGTGTATTTTAAATTATACAATCTAAACGTTTCGATAACACTTACAGTTATCTTCGTCAGTAGTAATATTTGTTAAAAATTTAAAGGTGTTGTAAACAATTTTGTCAAAGTTGAAAAATTAAAACATAAACATCAGTCTGCTATTAATATAACAGTTTGAGAAACGTATAAAGCCAACTGTAAAATTAAATTTCAGTAAAGAATAACTAGGTCATTAAAAATTAAATATTGTTAAACTGCCTTAAAGATGACAAATCAGAACAGTCTCTACGGCGAAAGCTAACAATGAAATGTGTCAGCCAAAAAACACATTTAACAAAATTTAATCAAGTTATGATGTAAGTGTAAAGTTGTGAAAAACTTCAATTTGAAAATGATAGAAGCATTCACAAATTTAAACATCACATCAAATAAAATAATCCAGTTAAATCTAACAAAAAGATATCTTTATCAATAAGTGCAAGTGTTATTAACAATGAAAAGCATAATGCAGAATGTTTTTTCTAATTTTTAATTTTAATCTTAATTTCAACTACTTACGTTAAATTATAGTGCTGTGGTAATTTAACATATAATGGGTAAAACATTTGCTTCAAGGTCTAGGAAAAACACAGCAAAAAATCTAGACATACCAAAAGTTAAAATTAAAATCAAAATTAAGAATTATAGAATGGCGAGTTCAATTTATAAAAACCCGACTATTACAAAATGTCGTTAATTGGATCTTTGGCATTAAATAAACGTTTAAAAACATTGGTGTGAATTTTGAAAACTACTTTATGTTTCTTGCTCTTTTGTAATATATGAGCTACTTTTTTTGATATATTTCCAAAATATAAGATTGATCTGTTTTTGATAGATAATTTGTATTTGATTTTCACTAAAGTGTCTATTATATTTGTAATGTATGCATTTGTTTGTGCAATTTGTTTTATAATTGATATTTCTTTATTTAAATTTGGTTTAATGATAATGACATTGCTCTATGTACTAATGATCTATGTGCAGCTAACTTATGTGTTTTATAGTGACGTGAGTCGTTTGAAATTGTAATGTCTGTATGTGTAGGTTTTCTTAATGGAAATGGATTGGAGAACTCAAACTTGTTCTGTGTATGTATTTTTATGTGTAAATCTAGAAAATTAATTGCTCTATTTTGTTCTTGCTCTGGTGTAAATTTTATGTTAAGATGTAAATTGTTAATATTAATTAAGAATTCATCAATAAAATATGATGAGCTATCAAAAGATGCTAAAATATCAACGTAGCGAAACCAAAATACAGTCCTATCAGAAACCTGTAATTCCAAAATTTGATCTTCTAAATTATCCATAAAGGTGTTAGCTAAAATGGGCGAAATTAACTGCCCATTGGTAAACCATTTTTATGTAAATAAATCTTGTTATATTGAATGCGAAATAATTTTAGTATCTCGTAACTAATTCAACATTATTATTAAACAGAAAATTATTTAATAAACGCATACCTTCTTGAGGAGGTATTTTAGAAAATATTCTAGTAACATCAAAACTTACAAGTATATTGTACTTTAAATTGTGGAATTATATTGTATTAAAACATTAGTTCTATTAAATTGGAATTCCGCGAAGTAAGGTTAAAGAACATAAATTTGGTTATTCCTGTTTGTGTTGCACTTATTGTTATATAAGTGTACATCTTCTACTTTTTATTATTGTAACAAACAATAATACAAATCGATTAGTTAACGGAAATGTCTTAGTGTAACGTTATTATCTATGTATGAATTCGATATTATACTACTCTTATATAGTTTCATTGTACCAGAGGTGCATATTTTACTAACAAAAGTATCGATATGTGTTAAAGTCAATTTATAACAAAAAGAAACGCGTGAAAATTGCTATACACATTCATTAAAAAAGGAACGAAATATAAAAACGTAGCTTACTGAACAGTAAAAATATACTTACTGTATATTTACTCACTTAACAACAGGAGATTATAGAGATATTTCCCAACGGATGTAATAAAATAATCTGCAAATTGTTACACACCAGTGCATATATTTGAATGAAACAAAAACTGTATTTAATAATAGTATTAGGGTTGAGTGAGAAATTATAAAATGGAGATATCTGGTCTAGGAGTTAAAGATCTTCGTTTTTAGGATAAGGGAGCATATTGACTCGCCTATCTTTATACAGTCCAAAACTATTGTAGGAAAATTCGCCTCCGAAAACTCGCGCCCAGGTGAATTGTCGTCCAGAATATTCGCTTCTGTAATATGTTCCCTCGGAATATTCGCCCCTGTTAAGTTTGACCCCCGAATATTTTCTCCCATGAAAAATTTGCTCCCGCCGGAAAATCACTTCCCAGGAAATTCGCTTAAAAAAATTGGTATTCTGGAAAACTGCCCTAAGAGAAATTGTAAAACGGCGCAACCAAATAAACTTGGCATGCAAATACATTTGCAACTTGCAATTTTGGACGGCATGAGTCACCACTGAGTGATGTAACTACCTGAGCTCGGTACTTAATATTAAGTTAATGTTTATTCGCAGTACTAAAATCCATAAATCGGCACTTCTTTATAACTTCACAATTCTATGTTTGATTATGTGCAGTAGTATGAAAAACAGGATACATAACTAGTAGGAAGGTGCAGTATTGTTGCTTGTGCGTTAAACTTGCTCGATTACGTCTCGATATACACATATCACGTTACTAACAATTAACAGACAAAAAAAATATTCTCTAATCAAAATAAATCAGCTTCCTTTTGCAAACCAACTAAATAAATTAATCAATTAAACGGCCGCTTCTAGTCTGGTACTCCAATCGGCTTTCTTTCCACTCGGGCACTCCAACTGCTCCTCTTATGGTGGCTGAGAAAATAATATTAACGGTACAGGTAAAATAATGAATTTCAAGTAGGATAAACTAACTGAAATTACGTTAAAGGAAATAAAGAAAAATGAGGCAATATTTTGATTACGTCCCTGTCTTGAATAATTGCTTTGTTTTAAATAGTTTTATATCTAAACACTAATTGAATTTTAACCGTATTTTACTAATATAACTGACGTGACTTATTTAATTAACAGTATTTAAAATATACGACTGATGTGCTGGTGTAAAGAGGTGGCTACTAAATTTAAAGCGGTCTAGGACGTTTAGGCGCGCACCGTTAGGCGCGCGCTTTTAGACGCAGAGTCATTAGGCGCGTGAACTTTTAGGCGCCGGAACATTAGGCGCGGGTACAGTTAGGCGCTACTTGAATGATTCTAACATTACCTATGAAATGTAGTTTGGTAATTATCGAGCGGGAGTATGAGTTATGTATAGGCACGTATATGCTCCAAGCTGGCGGATTACATTTTTTATTCAACCCCCTTAATGAGGGTATGAAATCAAAGGGATAAAAGGTTATAAAACGATAAGGTTTAAGCAATGGTTTTCTTTTAAATCTGGATGGCATATTTCATTTATTCATTAAATTACCAGATGATTAGACATTTTCAAGAACATTTTAAAGTTTTCCAAAAAGAATGTAGGTACATTGCAAAAAAACTGAACTCTGCAAACCGTATGGTGATATACAGGTATGCTTTTTTAGTTTTCCCAATAAAGAATGCAGTTTGTGGGTTATATGCCTTAGTTATATTAAAACCTTTATCATACATACATACATACATATATACATTTCGAGCTAAATAAAACTATTGAAAAACCGCTTATCTTTTTCCATTGTATGTCCACACCATTCTGAAACGTATCCACATGGCGCCTAATTGTACCCGCACCTAATGTTCCGGCGCCTAATAGTTCGCGCGCCTAAAAGAGCTCACGCCTAATGACTCGGCGTCTAAAAGCGCGCGCCTAACGGTGCGCGCCTAAAGCAGCATGCCTAAACGTCGCTTTCCGATTTAAAGGGTTATTTACAAATGGGAAATATGATGATGGATAACGAGCTTGGCTGGTGAAGGTTTTTGTATTAAATATTTTTATGTGGGAACGATTTATTCTTTTACAGGGGTTATCGTCGTTCGTGATTGCCTTAGATGGAAATGGTGGTGGTGGTGAATGAGAGAAATGTTACCCGGTGAATCTCGTATCTAGGGACGGTTGTATAAGATATTTAAACTTTCCGGAATGATTAATTTACTGGAATTTTTATACTGGCGGGCGGGATAAACTAAATGGTTGTGTAATTGGCATCAAGTCTTATACAAATTTTCATCTGGTTTTCATAGTCTCTACAGAAAGGATTTATTCAATTCGAAAAAAGTATTTTTAAAAAGGGAAACGGTGGAAAATTTTAACACTTTTAGGTGTTTAACGGAACTTTATGAATAAATAATTACGTTTCCCTTACCCCTTTTTGAGAATCCCACTTTATAATTCCTGGACGGCATTTTTATTACCCATTGTTTTATGGAATGGGGTGGTAGAATTTAAGAAGTTTCCCGGTTAGAAAAGACCCGGGTTAATTGGCAATTTTTTACAGGTTTTATTTAAAAATTCTCAGGGAAGGGCATTATATTGTATTTAAAACATTAGTTTTATCAAATTGGAATTCCAAGTAAGGTTAAAGAACATAAATTTGGTTATTCCTGTTTGTGTTGCACGTATTGTTATATAAGTGTACATCTTTTACTTTCTATTATTGTAACAAACAATAATACAAATCGATTAGTTAACGGAAATGTCTTAGTGTAACGTTATTATCTATGTTTCGATTTTATACTAGTCTTACATAGTTCCATACTACCAGAGATGCATATTTTATTAACAAAAGTATCGATATGAGTTAAAGTCAATTTATAACAAAAGAAACGCGTGAAAATTGCTATACACATTCATTAAAAGGGATCGAAATATAAAAACGTAGCTTACTGAACAGTAAACATATACTTACTGTATTTACTCACTTAACAACAGGAGATTATAGAGATATTTCCCAACGGATGTAATAAAATAATCTGCACCAGTGCATATATTTAAAATAAACAAAACTGTATTTATTAATAGTATTAGGGTTGAGTGAGAAATTATAAAATGGAGATATCTGGTCTAGGAGTTAAAGATCTTAGTTTTTAGGATGAGGGAGCATATTGACTCTTTATACAGTCCAAAACTATTGTAGGAAAATTCGCCTCAGAAAACTCGCGTCTAAGAAAATTCGCGCCGCAAGTTTTTCACAGGTTTGTGTAGGTGCTTAATAAAGCTTACATGCAGGTGAAGGCGCATTTAAGCAACAACGGTCTGGCGTGTACCGAAGAATTCGAGAAAGGGTTCGAATAAGAAGTCTGCTCTCGGTAGGAAGGAAAGTAACGTGTTTCATTCCCTCGATAATACAGAATCAAGTATGTGATGTTATACAAGACAATTTACCTATTGTGAATGAGGATGACCATCATTCTGCTCTAACTATAAAATTATTGTGTAGTAAGTTAAAAGTTAGAACTTTAACAGTTATCATAAACGCCACAATTTTAACAAAGAAAAAAGGGAAACATGTTTTCATTTCCTCCCCGAAGGAGAGGGATGGGTTGTTCGAGCTTTCCACGGTCCTTCAGCCACAGCGATTGGTTCCCAGTATATATATATATATATATATATATATATATATATATATATATATACATGGTGGGATTAAGGATGGGTGCGGTCAGGATGAGATCGGAAGAAATGGAGTTCTGAGGGGGAATATTCGCCTAAATAGCCTCTGAAAAAACCTCATTAAAGATAGATGGTAACAGGGATCGAACCCATTACCTCCCGGATGCTAAGCAGACTGTGTTACCACAGAACCAACTAGCTCGGTTGCTCTCGGTAGCGCGTCTTGCAGTTTTATGGAAACGTACGGAAAGCGGGGACGGCTTCTGGTGGTAGCGTTAATGTAGAGATTTGCGGGAGCGTAACTAGTAGGATTGGAGGGTACTCTTAACATAGAAAATTATTAACGTTTTCGGAACGATGGCGTAGGGGATAAAATTAATTAAAAAAATTGGTAACGTATTTCGGTTCTTTACACTACTCAAAAGGTTAAATTGTCATTAAATATATAAAATAAAATATCAAAGGTAGATGAAGTAGTTCAATTCCGTCAATATGTAAGTTTGTCAAAATGAAATAATGATAAATATCTAGACATCTCTTTGGCAACTCAGCGAACTTTCTATGGTAAACCTACCTTGGGGCGAATTTACTGGGTCAAATTTACCGCATACGCCCAAAACTTTACGCGTTATACAAGGTGTACAAGAGAACAGTAAAAACAATAAAATCTTGCAACGTCTCATTTAATTAGTTCTGTTCACAAATAATCGTTCAGTTTAAACCGTGTATTTAAACAATTAACAACATAAAACAACCTTTTCTTGGTCAGATGTCAAATTTGGATTTTTACGGTCCTGGCAGTTATTACCTCACGTTTATGCCTTAACTGTGAGAAGAAAATTGAATTCTCATCTTACGGGTTTTTAAAAATTTTTGGACAAGTAGACTATACAGGGTGTCACGGTGACGGCCCATTAGAATTATTTGAGAGACTACTTCGAATGGAATTTAGAAAATTTGTGCAATAGTGTTTTAATGGCGTCCACCAATTGACGTAATCGTTATTTTAAATGGAGCACTCTGTATATTGTTGCAATATTGGATTCTACGTAACGTTTTAGGTGGAGTTTCATCAAATTTTCCTATTACTGAAACTAACCGTTTTTAAGATGGATCCTTAAACTTCCCATCTATACTTTCAAAGTGGCTTAATTGCATACAGGATGGTGGAAATTTAATGCCGAGTTTAGGTAAATTCAAACTTTCAGTAGTCAGTTTGTTCAAATGGAACACTTTGCTTTTCAATATTCTGAACAAAATTTTATTCTCTTTCGAACGTCTTTGATCAAGCCAGTATCGACCAGAACACGATGGTCTACAAAAAAACAAAAATATTATAAATCAGCATTCAGGCTAATTCATTGGCAAGCCGGTAATCTAAAAAAAACTACTGAAGCAGTTATTCTTATCAGATCTAAAAATTCCACAAAACTAATTCAAAGTAGTTATGTAACTTCATTTTTAGCGAATGGAAATACCAATGATATCAAAAATCAACAACTCTGTAAACGGCGATCCAGAAAAGAAAATATATAATAGATTAGTAGTAAGAAAATCAAACTTAAATGGAAAATATTAATATATTAAGGCCTTTCGAACGGAAGACAAAGACTTAAAATCGAAGAGGGCGGTGCACTGGTTTAGTATTGCAGTAAGAAGACGGAAAAGGATAGTCATATCGTGATAGACGGCCTGTGATTTGCGCTCAAAATCCAGTTAGCTGTTGACACTTCCCAATCATGTCCACGTGGACCAGGAAAAAAACCGGCATGTGATTTGTGTTCATTTATTGAGAAAACCAGTAAAAATATAAAAAAATTTATTTTTAAAATTTCCGGCAACATGGCCTCTAAATAAAATTAAACAATTTTGCCAACATACTATTCCAAAATTCCTCATCACGTTCTATCTGGAAATATAAAATAATGATACAAAATAACCCATTGAGAATTCTACACAGTGCGATCGAATGAAAATCTTTTGGTAGAAAAATAAGTGTACTGTAAAGGTAATGTAGGCAAAAATAACGATTCATATTCATCAAGGCACTATTTACTTTGGCAGTGTTGTCTGCAGAAACAAAAACAATTACACATCCCTAGTATTTGCAATAAAGTAATTCAATTTATTATTATGGCAAAATTATATTTTATGTATTAATCAATTATAATGAGTCATAGTACTGTTTAATAAATACATTAAATTAATTATGGAAGAGTTTACAGTGCATGAGTATGCTGATATAATTTTTATTTATGGGTTTTGTGGTGGACATGCACTAGAAGCTTGAAGAGAAGCCGATTTCCATAGAGACGGCAACCTAATCACAAAGCGTTTGCTAAAACCTTTCAAAGACTTCAAGAAACAAGAACTCCTTGTTTCCCGAAAAACTGGTGGTCCCCAGCAAGTGCATGTACATGACGAAGACGGATAGATACAGACAAAGCTATCTTTACAAAAGATGATATAAACAATCGACATAATTAGCATTACTGGTCTTTAGAGAATCCACGTGCAACTAAGGAGCGTGATTTCCAGCGTTGATTCAGTGTTAATGTTTGGGGTGGAATAGTCAACGTCTTGCTTAACCTGCACGTTATGGAAGATCGATTAAATGGGAATTTGTACGAGCAGTTTCTCGATAATACTATTTTCGGATAGATAGAAGGCATGCTTCTGCATTTGCGTCAAAGTATGTGGTTCCAGCAGGACGGTGCACCGTACCATAGAGCACGGTAGTGACGATGTTAAACGCTAATTTCCCTAGGAAATTAATGGGATACGCATGTCCCCAGATTTGAACCCACTGGACTTTTATATATGGGGACATATGAAGGAACTTGTTTGTAAGGTGCAATAACAACCGGGGATCATGTGCTGGGACAAATACAAAACGCCGAAAATGAAACAAGAAATGACCCTCATGTGCTGGCTCGAGTCCGTGATTCATTCGTCCGATGTTGTCATGCTTGTATTAGAACCGAAGGAGGACACTTCGAATACTTACTTTGAGTTTAATCCCATTCGTTTTTGCTTTAACTTAGTACCTTAACTACTGTCTTCAAACTGTACACATTCAACATGTAATAAACTTTGAACGGGAACAGATCAGTTACGAGGAATTTTAGGTCATATGTTTTTGAAGTTTTTTTATTTAGATTACTCATAGGAATCATCCGGTGAAGTTTTTCCCCACGCCATAAATCACCCTGTATACAATGCAGTTTATTCCATCTTCAGATCAGAAGAAACCTCTACCATCAGCGAGTAATGCTTCGGTGTTTATCTGGTGAAAGTGAAAGTTATGAAATTTTAATGAGTTCTGAGTAGCCTAAAGGTCCTTGATCGTCATTATTCATTAGAATTTGTTTGTTTTTGAAGATCTCTAAACTTTCATAACAATCAAGTTCGTGCTTATTACTAACATGTCTGATTAAGGATACCTTATATACTACTTGACTTTTATCAAACATATGTAGGGATGCTGCAACGTTTGTATTTTACGTGATCATAATATTCTTTAAAGCGTATTTTGATTGGTCGTTTAGTTTCCCCACATATATTTGTTCACAGTTTTACAATTAATTTTATAAATTCCCAACCTATCCTGCTTAGCCACCTGATCTTTTGGATTGCCTAAAGAGTTTGCAAACTATTATCTGAAGTAGTGACTGTTTTCAAAGTGTTGTTGGAAAAGATTTCAGATAGACCTTTGGTAGCAGGATAGTTTGGTAATTTTACATATTTTGTTTCTATTTGTTCTCTAGCGTTACCTAATGTAGTTACATTCTTAACCCTCGTCCAATGTGTTTGTTTCCTAACTGTATTCATAACCACTTCATCTGAAAACCCGTTGTATGCAACAATTTCTTTAATAGGGCGCAATTCTTTATTATAATTTTGAACTGAAAAAGGAAAATTAAGCAACGTATTAACCAAAAAAATCCCCAAGTTTATGCTGTCTACGGTGATTTGAATCATTTTGGTTAGGAACCTTTTAGTGGCAGTTTCCTTACGATAAATACTATGTCTAGTTTATTGCCATTTCTTGTTACCAGAGTATCAAGGAACGGGAGACTGTCATCTGCCTCTATCTCAAGGGTAAATTTGATTGTCGGAAATTTTGAATATGGAGTTTATACAAAGTTCTCAAAATTACAAATTTTAGTATTAAGGATGGCCCATTGTGGTACCATGTTCTTGCTGGAAAAATTGATGGTTAATTTCGAACAAGGTTCGTTTCATACACAAATCTGTTAATTTAAAAAAATCTACTGCTGTATCGTCCAAATGGTTTTGCTTTAAAACATCTAAATAAACTAAAGTTATTGGAACTCTCGGAAACAGTGAACAAACGTCGAATGAGACTAAAATTTCATCTTCTGTAACTTCAATGTTTTTAATTTTATCAATAAATTCATACGAATTTGAACCACTGAAGTTGGGCGGTTGGTAGGAGAGATTACGAAATGTACAAGATAACCATTTGGACAGTAGGTGCATTAATACCAGAAACAATGCGGCGCATATCGTTACCTGATTTATGGATCTTAGGCAAGCAATACATTCTAGGTAGCACCTGATTGGATACTGTTAGTCGAAACCCAAGAGTCACAACTCTTTTACAAGCTAATGAAACCTTCCTAGTTGAAGTAATCATTTTAGGAAGAGGATCTTTGGTAATGACTGAATAAGAATATGAATCTAACACTTTTTGACTGAAGATATATCTCGGGAATTGTCAATCAGACAACATTGAAAAAAAATACTAATAGGTAAATCGGCCAAGAAATTATTTTCAAGTTCCTCCGATGGCCGCTAGGGGGCCACCAACACCAAATTAGAAAATCGGCTTTTTCTCTTAAATCGGCATTATGAAGATATGTCCAAAATAGTTTTATTATAAACCAGGTAAGCTTAGAAACATTTTCGTTTTTTTTTAGCATTTTTCTCTGTTTTGTTAAATGGGGGGAGGGGGAGAGGTAAATGTTCTCTTGAAAAAATGCCATAACTTCTTAACTAAACCGACTTTTGTAATCTGAGTTTGGAGAGGCTTCTCAGGTGCTTCTAATAAAATATTAACATTGTCGGTTTAGTTTTTTCTAGTCGGTTGTTTTGTGACAAAGCCGTACATTTTTGCAATATTCTCGAAAATCTTAAATGTAATGGTATAATTATTTTTAACTCGCGAAAAGGAGTGTGAAAAATATAGAAATTGGTGAAAACCGCAAGTTGATATCTTCTTTCGTTACACAAATATGAAAAAACTAAATATAAAAGTATATTTAACAAGTATTAGATTTAGAGAGCAGGTTTAACCGTCCTTAATTATTAAAATTTATATTAAGCTATTAAAACAAAGGAATAAAATTTAATATACTAAACGTCCCGTGGAGGCATATCTGTAATTTAGAACGGATAAAAAGGGACCGATGTTATAGGAGAATGGTGTGCAAGAGCCCTAATACTGAAGAACTAATGACGCCCCAAATATTCAAATTGTCACCCGTACTGTGCAATACAGTTTATAATAAAAATATTTTTGGACATACCTTGATAATGCCGATTTTCTGTTTTGGTGTTGGTATACGCCTCCTAGCGGCCATCTCAGGAACTTGGAAATTCCCGAGATATTGCCGGCCTCCATTCTTAGTTGGCCACCCGGTACAATTTATTTTCCTACTAATGAAGTTAAACATTTCTTCAGGCCTGTAAAAGATAAACTTGACTATCTTAGTCGGTACACTTGCTATATATTTTATGGTACATTGTATGTTGGAACTACACTACTAAACTAAAAGAGCATCAAAGAACCATACGATTGGATAGATGTAGTTGGAACGTAAAGTTTTATTGAAAATATTACACAGTTTAAACCTAAAATATCAAATACTATAACACTCTCATATTCTAAATATGTACAGCAATGTGAGATTGGCTCGAATCCAATTTTCTATTAACGTATATCAAACTAATTCACTGACTTAAAATATCAATAAAACTACTAGTTACACAAGAAACATATCTAGTTAATTCAAAATTCTGGATCTCCATTGACATAAAAACAGAAAAAACTTTAATAACAATACCTATATCACTCGTTTTTATTTTGGTATTCAAATATGTAGTCTTCTGAGATGCCCCCTACAAGGTAAACGTCGAATCTATCTATTGTCCCTTTATTCATAATCACAAAAACAGCGAAAATTGACTTTAGAGACGATTTTATATTACCCACGAAGTGAAATGCAGGTTATCAGCTTCAACAATGTACTCCGAAATCCAATCCAACAGGGCTGCCTTCTTAAGAACCAGATTAAGTATTTTTTTAATACGATATGTTGATAAACTACACGCTACTATAGATACAAACGTGAACTGTAATATTTTCTTTTCTCTCTACACACACAAGTTAACCCAATCGCCATCAGCCATCAACAGGTACTCCGTCAATTGTTTAACTATCCAACTGTACCTGTCAGATTCTTATTTATGATTGCGCTAGCCCTTTGTGTTGTGTTTAAAAATGCAAATTTACCAAACAGAAAATTCAACACTTGGTGGGTTGAATGAGGGATCTGTTACTGTCACCATCTACATCATCGCCATGACGGCAATGATATAAAATTTACGTTTTCACTTAAAACTAAATTGAATCGAAAAATTAAAATGAACATATTCTTCATATATCTGTACCCCTTTTAGATATAATTTCAATACACTAATCGAGTTTTACTCTATATGCTTCAAGTAATGACGAGATCGCCCTTGATCAACATTTACCTTCAAACTACATTAATCAATTAGTGTCATCTTAGTCCAGTGTCAGAACATTATTTTTATTAATTTTTAATGCTCAAACATTTAAAATCACAAATTACTTTCTACATAAAAGCAAGTCGTACGGAATTTTAATCCAGTTCTAATTTATTCATGTATTTATATTAAGTATTGGCAGAATTTGTATATTTCTGGGTCCATAGAAAAATATTAGTTGAAACCTAAGCGTTGATACATCATTTAGTGGATGAGAAATTAGATTTGCTAACGTGAATGCAAAATATATGATTCTTGCAAACTATAAATTTGTAGAACCTAATTTAAAAAAAGTTTCTGTGCTTTTAAATTGGGAAGTGTTTATTGTTGGGTAGCCTGGTGACTGATTTTATTTCAGGTTACGGTGATTCTACTAATGTACCTCCGACAGAATTGGGTGCTGTCTCTGATAGCATGTTTGTGTTTAAATGGGCGCGGGCGTTCACATCAGGGAATGTATTCGTGTGGGGTCATTCTTTGGGTACGGCCATTTCAACTCACATGTTAGCTTTAGCTAGTGCCGAAAATATTCATGCAAGTGGTCTTATTTTGGAAAGTCCATTTAATAATATGACAGATGAGATTCGGGAGCATCCGCTTTCTAGTGTAAGTTTGTTAATTGATCAAGCTTTTAATTTACAGCTTTTTTGTAGTTATTTCGCTCTCTACCATGGTTTACTTACACTGTAATCGAGCCAGTACAAGAAAATAAGTTATTGTTCAAAACAGATGAGCATATTAATAATGTACATTGCTCAATTTTGATATTACATGCTAAAGATGATGGTATAGTGCCTTTTCAGCTAGGTTTGAAGGTGATTAATTAACAACAGAAAAACTGTGATAATGGTAGATAACTTTTAGTTATATAACAGTGCTAAAGAGAACCGATTAACACATCAGGGTGCTGTACAATTTTACCCCTTTGAGGCATCCTGTAATTATGGACATAAGTATATATGTCGCTCACCAGAATTAGTAGATATTATTAAGTATGCAAGTTTGAATAATGCATGTTGAAATTAATGCTTGTTATTGCAGGACATTTGTTACAGCTTGTGTTGATGAAAGCAAAAGAGATTAACGAAATTGGGGCTTAAATAAATTTTAGAGAACTGCGTTATTTTTTATTTTAGTTGTGTTACTATTAGTTTTATTATTTATTTCTTCGGTTTTTTGTTGAAATTTTTCACAGCTTTTTGATAATTAAATTATTAAGCGGCTTATATTAAGTGTATGTGTAATTCTAATAAACAAACACTAACATTATTGATTAAATATTCAGTCCTGCATGTCTAATTAATCTATATGTATTTATGTTTCAGTTGATTGTTTATCAATAATTATTTAATAGGTTTTTACAGAAAATGTACTTGACTTAAGAAGCAATTAATTCGTACAGCTGTATGCATAGTTGCTTAACTTTTGCTATTTCTACGTGGGATATAAGTGTTCATTTCTATGGTGGTAACGTACATTGAGGTAAATTACAGGAAAGTAGAATGGTTTAAAAACGAGTTTTTGGTTTTTAAAACTATCCATATCGGTGCACAGCTGCGTTAAAATGTTGTTTTATCTGGCACCTGCAAACATTGTATGAAATCCAGAGCTAGATTGTGGTCCATAGTTAATGAAACAAATTCCACCCAGTAATGGTCCTAGTAGGAGTGGTAGAAATGCACCGCCCTTCTGTACGATAAACTGGTTCTTCCTTTTTATAGATTCACCTCTTTGGGCCAAGCGTCTTCAAGTCTGCTTACGTTGAGAGAGGCGCTGCTTCTGATCACTTGGACAAAGGTACACGACCTTTTAAAATGTTATGTGCAGATACATTGCACATGCTTACATTTCAATAAAGAGTCACGTTGACTTTTACTTAATCTGGCTAAGGCGTGCACGATATCGGTGTTTTCGATTAAAACGTCAACCATCATATATGATGTAATTTTTATGACTGTGAGGATTAAATCCTTTTTCGCTATATATATATATATATATATATATATATATATATATATATATATATATATATATATACATATATATATATATACGGATAAGATCACTTTCCGGCTGCCATTTTTTTATTTATTTATTGATTTAAATGAAACTTGGCAGGGTTGTTACTCTAACCAAACGTGATTTTTAGGAGTTTTTGACAAGCATTTCCAACTTCCGGTTTCACCGGAAATGACCTTAACTTTTGATTTTAAATGACACCTTTATATTTTTGTTTTCGGATTCTGGAGGTCATTTTACGGCCGATTGCGTAATATTTAAATCGATTTTTTCCAAATGTAATTTTAAAATTGAATTTTATTTTCTCATCCAGAGTGCCATGACCATCTTAAAATCATTCTACATACTTAACTCACTTCTAGAAAATGCAAACTCACTTTTATATTTGTTAACTTTTTACTAGAACGTTCTAAACTTTATTTTGCCGTAGCTCAAAAAATTAAATGGAAGCATACCACTTTCGTAAAACTACTAAATGCAGTATTTTAAAATGAATTTAATGACGTATAACACGTTTTGTCATTTTACCCATTTTCGATTTTTATATTTACGTCTTACTCATTAATAAAATACACTTCTATGTCACAGCACATCAAAGTTTACCATTAAAACAATAGGTGGCTAGGTTGCCATGGAAACACTGGTAAATTTAAAAGTTTGACAGGTAATAATAAAGGTTGTTGTTTATTAACATAAATCTAATATTTTACTTAAAAATTAAATTAAAGTTTGTACTTAGTTTAATTATAAAATTAACAAAAATGTTTACCAAGAGTGAACAGGTTGATATACTTGTTATGTATGGACATTGTGGCAAAATGCAGCCGAAACCGAACGAGTTTATCGGCAAGAATATCCTGTGCGTCTTCATCATCCTACAAGACAATACATTATCTACCTTATAAGAAAAATGCGCCAAGAACCAGATAATTTGCAACAACGTTTTATTATTAATGAACAAACGGAAGAAAATGTAATAGCATATGTAATTCAAAACCCCACAGCATCCACAAGGAAATTGCCTTTGAATTAGACATTGGCGCAGAATGAGCAAGAAAGATCTTGACGAAACATGGATACAAATCATTTAAGTACCAGCTTCACCAACATTTGTACGAGGGAGATTTTGTTAGAAGACTGGAATATTGCAACTGGTACTTGGACCATAACGATGCCGATAATAGCCTAGCCAATTCTATTTTGTATTCTGACGAGTCGAGATTTACCAATAATGGAATGTTTAACCGGCAAAATACAAGATATTGGTCAACGATAAATGAACACCGAATGATGGAAGGTAATTTTCAAGAGATATTTGGAGTAAATGTATGGGCTGGAATAATTGATACTCGTATTGTGGGCCGATTCTTTTCCAAGGGCATTTAAATGCAGAACGATATTTGGGTTTTACAACATGAAATTGCAAATTTTTGGAGGAATTACCGTTGAAATAAATAATCAACAAGATGGTGCGCCGGCTCATAACGCTATTGTTGTGAGAAATTACTTAGAAGAACGATTTGGAGAACATGATATCTCTACCCGTGGACCGATCCGGTGGCCTCCTCGTTCGCCTGACCTTACACCTCTTGACTTTTTTTGTGGGGCCATATTAAGGAGATTGTTTACCGAACACCGCCAACAACACTTAACATCTTAGAAAACCGTATACAAGCGGCATTTGCTAGCATTACCGCCGACATGCTTAGGAATGTCGTAGAAAACAACGTTTTTCGTGTTAGGAAATGAGGTGGAAGGGCAGCAAAATTTATAATCTAATACCTATTGTTAATGTTATATTATTGTTAATGTTATTAATTATTTTTAATACTGTTTAAAATTATTACACTCTGTTTTAAAATAAATTTTGTTCAATCGTTGTCTGAAAAAATTGGGAAAATACGCAAAGCAATGCATTAAAATTGTGCTGCTTTAAAAACAACTCAGACGCGCCCATAATGCGGCAAAAATAAAGTTTAGAACGTTCTAGTAAAAAAGTTAACAAAGATAAAAGTGAGTTTGCATTTTTCTGGAAGTGAGTTAAGTATGTAGAATGATTTTAAGATGGTCATGGCACTCTGGATGAGAAAATAAAATTCAATTTTAAAATTACATTTGGAAAAAAAAATCGCTTTAAATATTACGCAATCGGCCGTAAAATGACCTCCAGAATCCGAAAAACAAAAAATATACAGGGGGTCATTTAAAAATCAAACGTTAAGGTCATTTGGCCGTAAAATGACCTCCAGAATCGAAAAACAAAAATATACAGGAGTGTCATTTAAAAATCAAACGTTAAGGTCATTTCCGGTGAAACCGGAAGTCGGAAATGCTTGTCAAAAATTCTTAAAAATGACGTTTGGTTAGAGTAAGAACCCTGCCAAGTTTCATTTAAATCGATAGATAAATAAAAAAATGGCAGCCGGAAAGTGATCTCGTGGGCATCCGGTATATACCTGGCAAATACCTTGAGGTACGAATATGTTTGTTCTATAGCGTAGCACATCCGCTGTATTCTGTTTTAAATTGAACAATAAATGCTATATCTGAGCTGTCACGTGAGTTCTTAAACAAAATTGTGGAGTGAGCGTTGAGAGAGATATCTCGCTGTCCACGTTCTAGGTGAAATACGTTTTGAGTTAAGTAAAAATATCAACCACCGAACCGTTAGTTTCACGCATTAGATGGTCAATTATTATTAAGACCGGTTTTTCACCGTCAAACTGGTCCATATCAGGAAAATTCCGCCGAGAGACCTTTGAATAACGACTGTCGCTCATTGTAGAATCATGTCATTTTTTCAAAAGTTGTATCGCAGTTTCGATATTTTTTTAGAAATTCAACAATAAAATACGATTTCCCACAACCCGATGGTCTCGCTACTATTGCTGAAATACTTAAACTGACCCTCCATATTGAGTTGTGTAACGATACTAACAGGCACTCTGTCATCGTCCTAGCTTAAATATGAGATGAAAATCTGCGATCACCATTACTTTTTATCGTGCCTATCTTTTTAATATCAACACCGATATTTGTTTTCTAGAATGTAAACATCGAAAATTGACAATGAATGTCGCTTTATTTACCTTTTTAATATCAAAATGATCTATGTTTTCTTTTAAAGATATTTACTACATTCTACGATAATATCAGTGACCTCTTAATTTTATTCGTTTTATTTTTTAAAAGTAATTTGTGTGTATATACAATATAAAATAGTAAAGTCCTAGAAAAATGCGCTCTTAAAAATTTAAATTTTTCACATAATTCCGAGAAAAAATTTTTTTCAGCGCAGTTGTGTTTTAGAAGTGGTAATCTATCATTTCACGTATAAATTTTTTCAAAATATGAAAAAATTACACTTAAATTAGCCAATTCCATTTTGAAACAACAAAAAGCACTTAAAACACACCTTTTTGTACTTACGTAAGCTCAGAAGAAACATATGCATGCAATTTATCCATTTAATGTATCTAAATGCTCTTTAAATTGCCCAATTCAATTTTAAAACAACACTTAAAACATGACTTGTAATTTTCGGTGCAGCGTTAATAATAATTATAGGATAATGAACGCAGTTATTTTGCTGTGAAAGCATTTAGCAAACATTCTATTTTTATATGTCATCAGTTTACATTACAACTTTGAAACGGGATTTGAAAATGAATGTACATAATAGATACCATGCAATGTATTTTCATTATACTTCAGTGTTATTTAAGTGAAATTATGCCTTTTTCCTAATATTGAAAGTTTTTATTCAAAAATCTGTATATATAATATATACCAATCATTTAAGAGCACACATGGTAGCACTTTCAAATTTAAATTTAAGCAACACATAAGAGATTCTATGCAATTTTGAACTCACTTAAATTTTATGCTGTACTAAAATGATAAATCAACATTAAACTAACTCATTTAAATTTTCTCTGTTTTATAATAAAATAAATCACATTTTATTTGTAAATACAAATATGTATTAGTAATTTGTTCTATTTATAACATTAAATCATAGCTTCATTTAAATGGTGAATCAAGCTTGTATATATAAAAAACAAGCCTATAATATTAAAATGGAATATCAATAAAGTTATGTATGAGTGTAATTTTTAATGTAACTATAAATAAAAGAAATGTAGAATGATATGCAAAAGTGCAAGTTGTGTTGCATAAGTAATTGGCGTGCACTTGAACGATATTCATTTTGTATGTGTACAATTATAAGAGTAAACATCTTTTATTAAAAAAATGTTGAATGTCCGCACTGTTTTCACAAAAATATAGAGATATATAAAATCATATGTATATTTCAATGATGTTTTTAGCTTTAGTAAAATTTTTAGGATAAGTAAACCAAAAAGTTTAACATTTATTTATTTATTAAAACATAAAAAAATACTTATTACTACAATAAATTCTACAGCAAGATACTAAACAAATTATGCAAAAACTTCTTACTAACATATACTAATTTAAAACTATTCACACATCTAAAACAAATTGACTAAACTACACTATAGACACTAATTTAAATATTTACATCTAAGTCCTCTAACGTACGCAGCAAGTTTTCTGTTTTGCTATACCTATTCTAATTTTTGTAACTGCTGGTTAGCCTCAGCTAACTCCATAGTTAGTTGCTCAACGCGAGCCACTCCCGACACCTCACTGTTTGTGTATTTCACCAAAATTTCATGTAACCATCTCACACTCTTCGCCTAAATTCTTGTAATGTCGAAGGGTCTTGCGTAAGATGTGTTGGTGGAGATGTTACAAGGCCCTTCTGATAATCATCCCGTTGGATGAGGGATAGATTCTTCCCTCCATAGTGAAGTGATGGTGGTGGTTGCGGTGTGGCAACTACTGTTGTTGCCGGTGTAATACTAGAAAGATAATAAATTACATTAGCCAATACATAAATCAGTAAATGAAAACTCATTTCAGTAACGTATACTTACTTTTCGAAATATCGTGAAAGGTCCTCCTCCACATCACTGTCTCTGATAGATATGACAGGAATATTTTCATTTGAATGTGTCGGGAGTGGTTCTGCAGGGTGGTAACTAAAACATGGTTGCACCAAGATATCTTGCAGAATATTTGTCTTTTTTTCATTGACAATTTAGTTTTCTTGCTTGTTGAAGCCATCGTGACTACTACGTAATGAATGAGTATTCACATAAAACTTTAACACTATATACATGTAAATCTGTTTACGTTATCAAAATTGCTAACGAGTGGAAGTGGTTAGTAGAATGAACTGACCTATGCAAGCGAAGGGTGATGATCTGTAATGAATGTAGCATAATAATAAAAAAAATTGCTAACAACTGGAAGTGGTTAGTGTAACGAACTGAGCTGTGCAAGTAAAGGTGATGAACTCTAAGGAATGCATCATAATCTAGACATGAAAAGGTATTTCATGTCATGTCAGCAATGTTAGGTTATTAGATATTACCAGTAAACGTCCACTAAAGATAATACTAAAGAAAGTGCAATATCTGCATCTTTCTGAACTGAAGCTCTTGGGAATACGCAATCTAAAGGCAATGAACTAAAGAGTGTGAAAGTATCAAATTTCATTTTCATATAAGTCGAGTTTTTGTATGCTGCATAAGGTCAAATACAAGTTATAACAAGTTTGTGATATTTAACCTTGAATGGGGGGCTTATATGACTATATAAACCGATAAACAGCATTTCTGTACCAGTCAGTATATTGCACTCGAAATATTTGTAATTGTAAACCTAAAGTACTTCTATAGTTACTTAAATTATTTTTTTTTTTTGCATATCAGTTATAATAAATAAAATATTTGCTACAAGTCCATGACTGTGTGATCGTGTGTGCTTCATATTTTTGCATTGTTGGATACAGTTTTGAAGGTAACTATGAGTGAGGTTGTACCACGTAGTAGTGATATTGTTAATTTAACAACACGTATTATTCCATTGTTAAAAACCAAAAATGAATTTGTAAAGCACATCCGTATAATTAACACTAATATTAAGCTATTCCAAGATATAATTCAAAATAAAATTTATTTAGAAGCAAGTGAAAATTTGCTTAAACTTGAAAGTAATTTATCATTGTTAAAGTGTTATCTTGTGAGACTTAAACGGTTAAAGAACGCTTCAGAGAAAACAGGTAGTGGTATGGCCACTAAAAAACGTACACATAAATTAGGTTGGTACTCTATAGATTCATGTTTTAATGGTAGGTTACTTACAGGCATTATAGTCAATATAGCAAACATTAAGGACCCTCTTATTTTTTTACAAAATGCATACAATAGTTTTGCACGAAAGGTTAAAGTAATGCTAAGGCAAACGATGCTAAAGGTCAATGTCATTTTAGCCTGCAATTTCATGCAACCTCAAAATCATGTTATTGAGTTGAAGACATTTGCCATAAAAATTATGTCATCGATATTACCACCAATTTGCGTGAGTGGTATAACAATAACGTTTATTACAAATTACAAAAAAATGAGTTTTCAGAAAGGGATTCCGATTGGGAATTACACGAAGTTTTACATTTAAAAGAATGTTAATAGCTATAAGCCATTTAGAAGTGGCCTTTCATTCAAGTTCATTACTTCATAGCAGTAAAGCATGCGGTAGTGAATGTTAAGAACGATGACGAGTACTGCTTCCTGTGGGCCGTTATTTCGGCATTATGTTCGGTGCAACATCATTCAGATAGAGTATACAGTTATCCTCATTTTACAGATATTTTGAATTATGAATCAGTTCACTTTCCTATTAAACTAGATGATGTAAAAAAATTCCAAAATTAAACAACCTCTCCATTAATTTGTTTTGTATTCAGGGAAAGGTGTATTACCGCTAGTATTAAGTGTAAATCAGGAAAATAGTGTCAGGAACCTATAAATCTGTTAGTACTTTCGTCTAATTATCATTCTGAGGGTTCTACTGCTGATTCTATTAATACAAAAATAATACTGTTTATCATTTCGCGTGGATTAAAATATGTCAGCTCTTTTTCTAAACAACTATCGAGTAGGGGGCACAAGATGTTTATTTGTTATCAATGCTTGAATCACTTTTCTTCAGATCACCTTCTACAAAAACATGTCACTCTCTGTCATCAACTTAATCAATGTTCAGTCAGGATGCCTACCGAAGCGGAAATGTTTCTGCAGTTCAAAAATTTCGCATTTCAGGAAAAGGTACCGTTTGTAATTTATGCGGATTTAGAAAGTATTTTAGAAAAGTGTACAAATTTAACATCACTTGGAGGTAATACTCTATTTCATTCCAAACATATACCCTTTAGCATTGCTTACTACTTAAAGTGTTCATACAATGATTCTTTATCTCGATTTAGGCTTTATAGAGGAAATGATTGCATTCAATGGTTTGTTAAAGAGCTTCAAAGTATTGCACATTGGAGCACCGAAATCATCAATAAAATAATTCCTATGGGTACTTTAACTCACAATCAGGTTGAAGACTTTGAAAGCACCACGATTTGTCACATTTGCGAAAAACCATTTACAGATAATGATATAAAGGTCAGAGACCATAACCATTTCACTGGAGCATTTCGAGGAGCATCACATCAGAATTGTAACCTAAACTATAAAGACTCTCACATCTTACCGGTTGTGTTTCATAATTTGTCAGGTTATGATAGCCATTTCGTCATTAGAGAATTGGCTACTATTCCCGGTACGATTTCACTCCTACCCATAAACAAAGAAAGATATATCTCTTTCACAAAAGTAATAGAAGGTAGTAAAATTAAGTTTAGATTTATTGACTCTTTCAGATTTATGAGTAGTAGTATTGAAAAGTTATCAAACTATTTGGAAAATAGTAAAAAGTTATTACCCGAGCTTATTGTAACAATGAAGAAGAATTTTCTTTACTAGTTCGCAAAGGTGTGTTTCCTTATGAGTATATTGATACGTGGGATAAATGAGACGAAACCAGGTTACCTCCTAAGGAAGCGTTTTTAGTCATCTTAATAATGACGGAATCAATGATGTTAGTTTTACACATGCGGTTAATGTTTGGAACAAATTTCATATTAGATCGTTAGGGAGTACTCAGATTTGTATTTAAAACGAACGTTCTACTTTTAGCTGATATTTTCGAAAATTTTCGGCAAACTTGTTTAAGTACTTACAAACTTGATCCTCTGCACTATTGTACAGCCCCGGTTTAGCATTCGATGCTATGCTTAAAATTACACAAGTAAAGTTAGAACTATTTACTGATATTGATATGCTAATGTTTATTGAAAGAGGAATTAGGGTGGTGTGGCTCAATGTTCTAATCGGTATGCTAAAGCTAACAATAAGTACATGGGGAAAAATTTGATTCCACTTCCGAAAGTGTGTATTTAATGTACTACGACGTAAATAATTTATACGGAGCCACCATGTCAGAATTTCTACCATTTGGTGATTTTTCTTTTGTTGATAATTTTGAAACTTTAGATTTAATAAACCATCCTGATGATTCGGAAATTGACTATATAGTCGAGTGTGATTTAGACTATCCATAGAATTACATGAGAGTCACAGTGATCTACCATTGGCACCCGAACATATGGTTCCACCGTACCTGATTCAAATTCTAAAATAAAAAATTATTACATTGTATCCAAAACGTAATTACGTAATTCATTACAGAAATTTGAAAGTATATTTAAAATATGGATTAAAGTTGGTAAAAGTGCATCGTATATTACGTTTTAAACAGTCCCCATGGTTAAAAAATATATCGATTTAAATACCACCATGCGTCAGCAATCTCAAAATGAATTTGATAAAATTTTATAAATTAATGATTAATAGCGTTTTTGGGAAGCTGATGGAAAATGTACGTAAACATAAGGATATACGTTTAGTAACCAAATGGGAGGGTCGCTATGGTGCTCGTGCTTACATATCAAAACCAAATTTTCATAGTTGTACAATATTTAGCAATGATATGCTCATCATTCAAATGAACAAGCTGGAAGTATATCTAAATAAACCCATATATGCAGGTTCAGTGTTTTAGACGTTTCAAAAACTTTTTATACAATTTTCATTATGGTTACATCCTACCTAAGTTTCCAAATAATTCCAAGCTCTTGTACACAGATACAGATAGCCTTATATACACATTTTCGGTTCCTGATATCTATGAATACATTAAAGAAGACATTGATAAATTCGATACATCTGACTATAGTCCTGAAAATATCTTTGGAATTCATTAGTAAATAAAAAGTCCCCGGCTTAATGAAAGATGAAAATCATGGCGCAATTATGTTGGAATTTGTAGGACTTCGTGCAAAATGTATGCTTACACTGTTGATAAAAATGTTGTAAAAAATCAAAGGGTTCTGCCCATGCAAGCATCAAACAGATTACGATAAATGATTATAAACATATTTTGTTTGATGGTAACGTAATAAGGCGATATCAATATTTGATAAGGTCAAAGAGACATGATGTGTTTACAATAAAACAGAATAAAGTAATACTTAGTCCTTACGATGATAAACGATTGGTAAATTTCAATTTCACAGATACTAGACCTTGGGGATTTAACTTTACTTTAACTTCTGTTTCAGAAAAACAATAATTATGAGCAGTCTTGAAAATAAACTGCATGATGAACTATGGTGCAGTAGTGATCAAATCTACAGAAAGTACCTGAAGCGTTCTTTGATGGGGAAGTGTTCCTCTGAAAGCTTTGTATTGCATATACTACAACATATTATTATTCTGATGAGTGTTTTAACTGGTGTGCTATAAATTCAAAGTGTGCAAATGAAGTTATTATTAAGACATTATTTGATAAAAAAATTAAATTGGACAATAGCATTAAAAGTTTTACAAAATTGTGCATTAATAAAGGTTACAATTCATTAACTTTTAATGAAGTTGATAAAATCTTAGATGATATGAATTTACTTGGTAAGTACCGCTTAAAATGTATGTATACAATTTATTAAGGTGGATGATGATGATTCAACAAATGTTAAATCTAGCTTAGAAATATTAATTCTGCTTATAAAGATACATTATTTATTATAACTGAATGTATTGAGAAAGCAGCATATTATGCTAATTACAAATGCCTCGATATTTTGATTGAAATATTATTAGAACAAAACATTAACTATAAGTTTCAACCATGGGAAAACGAGGAACATCACAAAATTTATTACTGGATACTAGACAACATCAATAAAGGTGAAACAAATTCAAATTCCTGCTTGGGATGGAGGTGTGGGCCAGATTCGGGTATATGGCCATCCAGTAATTTAAGTGATTATAGAAGTACTTTAGGTTCACTTTATAAGATAATGAAATTTTAAAAATAAATGTAATATTTAAAAATAAAATACTATTATTTTTGTGTGTGTTTTATTTCATCTAAGAGCTACATCCTTTTCTACAAACTATATATATATATATATATATATATATATATATATATATATATATATATATATATATAGTATGTATATATAACAATATAAGTAATTTGTTTCACAAAGTACAGGTTAAATGTTATAAAACAATATCATCCTTATTGATCCATGATCTTTCATCCAATCCCCACCATTTTACGAATAACTTATTATTCTTGGAGCGAAGCACTTTTTCTACTAGATATACATCGGATACTTTGTTTTTGTAATTCATGTTCATAAAACCCTCCCAGTACAGGATTTCCTTCATGTCTTCCAGCATGTACGTAGGGGTTAGTAATGCGAACTTTCACAATCTTAAATAGTTCACTAGACCAATTGGTGTGTATCCTTTGGCGAAAATATTTTTAAATTTACTGATTCGTACTATGTCACCACAGAATATCGATTCCTATCAAATATTTTTATGTTAGTGTAAGCCTCTAGCTTTGTATGATTACCAACATCTTTGGGCTTCATTCTAATAGTTCTATGCTTACGATTGTTATAATCCATAGTTATGGTATCAATTGTATCAATCCATTTGTATTTACCTTGCAGGCTGAATGACTTATATAGAGCACCTTTAATGGTTCTGATATCACGTTCAGCAATTGCAGCCTTCTTTGTGCTATAGGTAGAGTAATGATTGACTCCATAACGATGCATTAGTTTAGTAAAATGCTCATTGTAGAATTCTTTTCCTGCATCTGTCTGCAAATTGGTAGGTTTCGACCTTTTTCGAAGATTGTTTGCATGGCCTTGGTAACTTCTTGACCTGTTTTCGTTTTAATCCTTTGACGAGTTGTAATTTGGACATGGTGCCAATTTATCACAATTTCTTTAAGTTGATGTAGTTTTCCTCCAGCGCTAGATAAGCGTTGGCGTTTCCTTTGAAAGTGTTCCGAACTGCTTGTAAACAGAAATCAAGGTATCCTTTATTTATAGCATCACCATCTTCTTCAGGGTCAGCCAACTGTGTCAAACGATTTCCATCCAAATCGAACCTTGTTGATACATAATATTGCCTAGTATGACATCTTGAGGATCTATGGGATTGGCCACATTGGTGAGTCTCTTATTCTCAATATCAAATTGATTAGCATCAATCTGTTTAAACTGAGGAGCTAGTTTCTTTAATTGATACTGGACATATGAACGTCCAAATTTGTCAAGGGGCATTTTAGTTGTGACATGTCGACATCAATGCATTCTCATTTATATTGTTTAAAAAGCGGTTGTTCGGTTTTCAATGTATCCATCTTCATATAGTTCTTCTACAATTGATATTATGTCATTTACAACACCTGTGTTTCCGCTAATTTTCTGCCCACAATACTTCCAGATCACGAATTAGTTCATGTATATCATTCCAATATTTATATTCAATGGGTCTGTTTGTTAATTCCTTAAAAACGTAGCTCCACCTCCTCCCTTGGTTGTGGTGGGTGATGATGACAGCAAGGGTTTGATTATTTGTGTATACTTTTGCTGCGGCTTCCTCGAATCTGTGCACTTACGTCATAATCACGCCTTACTACATTCGTAGCCTCTAAAATAGTTCTATATTTTTTCTATCTGTTGACTTTACTAGACTTAAGTCGGGTTCATTCATAATAAGCAGATCATATAATCCAGGAGTCCCTTTATACGTGACACCTTTAATAATTATATCGTCTCCTTTAATTGGATGGGTGTATTACCAATTGTCCATTTATCAGTTTTGGTATCATAGTGGACTCCATACGTATGATCAATATCACCTTCAGCATTCTTTAAAATACGTTCAACATATATACGTGGCAATTCATTGTACTGCTCGAGAAATTCTTCTGAGATGGGTTCATTATGGAATCATCTGCGATACTAGACAGTTCTTCTTCTTCCTCCCCAGTATTAATCTCTCCCATGACGGATGTTTCTAAGAAAGATGGAAGACTTGGGGGAGGATTTCTTTGAAAAAACGGAAGCTGAGCTAGTGGACTAGTAGCACCCTTACTTGAATCACCTAATGGAGTGAGACCTGGGGTCCGTTGAACTTGAGCTAGCGGGCTAGTGGGGATAGTAGCATGCTTCCTTGGAAATATGAATACGGGTAGTTTTTTAGGTTTAACATCAATGACCTCCTTTTTAGGTGTTTTTTTATCGATTTTATTTACTATTTCAGTTAGAGGTTCTATTAACGGCTTATAAGTACATTCGAATGTTCTTTCATTATCAATGCGAGCAGTCTTAATACTGTTATACTTCTGCCGTATTATTTTACGAGCCTGAATAATTTTTCTTTAATATCCTCTCCTTGTCCATTGCGACAAACAGGTACCGTTCACCTTGAACAGGTAGCTGTTTACACTAAACAGATAGCTGTTAATACCTAAACAGATCAGTTACTACTAAACTGCTGAATGCGGTTTAAGGTATATATATATATATATATATATATATATATATATATATATATATATATATATATATATATATATTCGCCTTATATACCAAAATGGATTTAATGAATCTGTTTACCATGAACAGGTAGCTGTTGCGACAACAGGTACCGGTTCACCTTGAACAGGTAGCTGTTTACAACTGCTGAATGCGGTTTAGGTATATATATATATATATATATATATATATATATATATATATATATATATATATATATATATATATATATTCACCATATACCAAAACGGATTTAATGAACAGGTACCCGTTTACCATAAACAGGTAGCTGTTGCGACAAACAGGTACCGGTTCACCTTGAACAGATAGCTGTTAATACCTAAACAGATCAGTTACTACTGAAACCAGTTTAAGGTATTATATATTCATCAAATCCTTTCCTATAGCGACCATTATTAACTTCAGCATCCTTGTTTATGACCATGAAACCAAACGGATCTACCCAACACTTTGAACACATGTCCCGAAACAATTTCATGCTTATGGTGGGACTTATATGATCCTCATACGCATGTTTTAAGTTTAATTCATCTTGCTCAAATAGTATAATTAGATTCGCATTATCACGAATTAATTGCTTTGGAATTTTACTGTAAGTTTGACCCAAATAGAAACAGTCAATATCGTTATGCCTACCCATAGAAAAAATATGCTTTATATTATTTTGCTTTTCACAAGCGATATCATCGAAGATAAAAATAGAGTTTGATTTTGCACAATTAGGCTCAATCACATCTTGATTGTCGCTGAAGGTAAAGTAACCTATGTCCTTCATTGGAAGTAAGATTTCCTGTAAAAGTTTGTACTTGTTTTGATTCAATGACTTAGAGTATACGTATACATGTTAAATTTCAAACCATTTTTTCAGTAAGACTGATCATTGCGTTTGTTTTACCGCAATTGAGGGCCCATATAATACCACGTATACTACTAGGAAGTAAATCACCATGTTTTGAAGTAATAGACTTTACTAGGAAGTAAATCACCATGTTTTGAAGTAATAGACTTTTCATCAACGTCATGATTTTGAATTGGGAGTTTTGTTTCTGAGCAACTACTTTCATCTTTGATGGATGAAATAAAACTAAACGAATAATTACAACATCTTTATTTATATATATTAGACTATATTACAATAATAATTATAATTTTTCACTTCTCCGGTGAGTGGACTATACTGTACAATAGCATCATGGAGAATAAGACCATATACAACGATTCCATTATCGAAAGGTGTTAGAGATTCCATTTCCAATTTGATGTCCACTGTTGAGTTTTTAAGGATTCATTTTGTTTAGAGCAGTCCATTACAAATACTGGACATGATTTGAATTCGGAATAGTTGAATAATGCATCTTTATCATCTTCACCATAGTAATCACATCTAAATTTCAAAAATTGCGATAGGCAGGTATATATTGGTTAGCACTGAAGTTCAAATGCATTGCTTCATATGGATAATACTCAGAATTCAGATGTACTTTAAGATTTCTGATGTTAATGTGATCAAAATTTCCGGCCCTTGCTGACCTTGTATACCTTTTACCTTGTTGGAATGCAACAATTATCCAACGTGGTTTTTCCAGTTGCGTTGATGTTTTTATTGGCCATATGTCTGAGGTTGCTTGTTTTAAAGCAGGCAATTCATACAACTCCCATTGTCGAAATGGAACAGTAATAATAGAATTTTTATTGATTCCTTGAAACAAGTTAAGTTTCGCAGTATCACTAAGTGTTAAGTGCGGTACTTTCCATTGAATTTTATTTAAGGTTATTGCGGCATTAACTTCACCATAGTAACAGTTTGGATCGCTTCTAGATCGAATTAAAACCAACTCTTGGCGCATATTCACGATTATCTGACGATAATCCTCCATTATTCCAAATATGTGGTTTAATGGTAGCATACTATAAAAGATTTTCCTCCATTTTGCTCATCGAATTCTACTTGTAATGGTTCTTCATTCTTTGGTGACCATCCCAAATGGCTTAGTGTTTTGCTTTTGCTTGCCGTATAAGAAATATATCCCTTAAGCGTAGATGTTATTCCTGGATTTCTACAAACATCCACTCTCTGACCACCTAACTCATAACGAATTTCTTCGAAAATAAAGTTCGGGAAATTGTTGGTTAAGCTGCATGCTTTTCTTTCATCTTCTTTTGAGCTCAAGTTTACATTCTATGTACAGAAAACTATCATAATTAGCCGTAATTAGATCTTGACTTTGAATTAAGATGCGTATTTCTTCGGAAGGTCCATATTTAGAAGATCCATATGGAAGATAAGTGTGAATATCTGATTTAATTATAGTATCATCAAAATGTACGTTTTGAAAGACGTTTAACGATTCTGCCATTGTGGTTGAGAACTTTTAAACCAATTGACGTTAAAAGTATTTCTCTGCAGATGTTAACCGCAATGAAGGTTGATGACTAATTAATGACTTACTGTAGGGATGATGTCTTTTATATGAGTTTTTGAAAGATGGAATTGGTCCTGGATTAATTCTCAGACCCATGTTCTTTTAGTTCTAAGCGTACAGTGAATGGTTCACTTTCACCAAAGTCTATTAATTCACCCTTTTGATTAGTCAAATTAATTGTTATATTACTAATAATGTCAGTGTTTACTTCTAAATATTGAGTATTGCTTGGAGTTTTATCTAGACGATAACCTGGAGGAACTGAAACGTCAATCTCATATAATACTTTAGCAGGTTTCCCGTTTCGATAAGATCCCTTTATAATGTTGCACTCTACGTGTAGATTAGTGTGTCTAAGTATTTGGATGTCTAACGCAGATGTATGTAAAATATTTGGTTCTAATATTTTAGACTCAAACCCTAGCATGCGCCCAATACAATTTTCTTTAGTAAAATCAATCTCAAATGAACTGTTTATCTCACATTTAAGTGTATTGTTGTTTGCTCTAATGCTAAACTTTTCTGTGGGTATTTTAGATAATCGTTAATTTCATCTAACTCATATGCACCGTGTGGAATATTAATCACTTGCAAATGAGATGGATTTGTTCTAAAATAAAATCTATCGTTGTCTGCATAAATGTTTCTAATGCTGTTGCAGCCGTAAAATCCACCAATCCAATAACGTATTTCTTCCCAAATCTAGCTCTATCGGTGGATAGAAGTTGTAGTTAGCTGTGTTACCAACACCTTCTAAACTGAATGTTATTGACATAACTGAGAAAATTTGATGTTGTGCTGATTATTTATATAAAAATTGTAGGCATAGGTGTCCGCAAATAATTGTATTAAACTCTTGATCTTGGTTGTAATTATAATATATTTTACACCCCCGAAAGTAGTTAATCACTTCGTTTGGTGGTCGAATATTACCGAAACTATCGTAATACCATACCTTTTACCACGCTTTTTGTAGCAAACCCAATGGGTACCTGGCCCTCTTTGGCTATCTAAGTTAATAATTCCAGATTCATTTTCCGTGGCAATTTAGGCATGCTATCTCTCATAAAAATATCCCTAAAGTACGGTACGTTTTTGGAGTATTTCTTTAAATCAGTATCCGTTAACGGTCTTTCGGGTAATCTATTCAGTTTTTGGAAACGGTTTTAAGTATAATGCACCACCACCAGATTTGTTTGGTTTTAGATATAGTACACCGCCTTTCTTATTCATGGAGCCTATAGCGACCGATTCCATCATGCGATTATGGCGCGATGTCTCTTCCTGCAATTTTTAGCATTTTAGCATCATTGACTGCTTTAGCAATTCCTGATGCACCGCCAGCTAAAGCACCGATTGCTGATAATCCTGCGAATAACGGAATAAGAAATGGTAAAACCCTCCTTGTTTAGGTAGGGAATTACTCTAGGAACTTTAATGTTTCTCTTCCTCCTAAATTTTTCACCACACGTTTTGCCGTTGAAAGCGCTGACTTTATTGTGTCTGTGAAATTTCCGTTAGGTTTAATTTTTTAGCTATTGTCTTTCGTAAATGCAATAAATTTCCACCATTGCATTTCTTCTTCTTCATATTAGATCGACGTTTACACCCCATTCCCAATTTTCTCTTTGCTTTCATGATGGTACTGACTGCTAAAGCTGCAGTTCGTTCACCTAGCGTTGCGTCTAATGATTTAAAGCGCTCCCAAGCTTTTTTTGCAAAATTTTATCTGCTTTATGTCTACTTTCTAAATCTCGGTAATCTCTGTAACTGATATCATGAAGTTTGCACTGAGCATCTAATTGATTAATACCGAGGTCACCGCGTGCGAGTCGTTTTTCTAACTTTGTACCAGGACCGCAATACTGGTAACCAGGTAAATGCAATTCAAACGGAAGTTTATTGATTACACCATTCACCAAACCACCACCACCTACACTCTTTCGCTTCTTAACTAGCATTGTTTACATGGATGGATAGAAGGGGTATTTATATCTAAACTGAGAAAAACAAATCATAGTTATTTCTTTATTCAGTAAATGCTATACATTAGATAAGCAGGACGATAATACAAAATTTCCATTAAACATACAGTGTTATGTGAATTAATATTATACTTAGCATTTATAACATCATCAATATCTTTATAAATGTCATCATCATCACCACCGAATTCTTTCTCACGAAAACGACGGTAGTCAACAACTTGTGTATGAACTTTTCATAAAACACACCAGATTGTAAGATTCAAGAAATTCCAATCTATAGCTTACTATATCCTTTAAATTGAATAGTTCTTCTATACTATGTGAGTTGAATGTGCAAGAACAGCACTTGTAGTTTTCTATCATAACAGTTTTCAAAATTCTGTCATATCCTTTAATTAATTCCCAATTGTAATAAATACCAAGATTACTAGATAGAGATTCATAATGTTGATCATAGATTATATCTTCTTCTTTGTTTACATTTGACCAATCAATTTCATTTTCAATTTCTTGGGATCGGAAAAATTGTAATTCTACATACGAATGCCATCTTAGAAGCTCATTCCATTCCTTCATATCCAACACCACATTATTGCTTTGATCACAATTACACCCAATACGCACCACTGGTGCAAGGTTGAGGTGTACTGTATCCAATTTCCAGATGTTTTGCATGATGAGTATCGTTCGATAGTTTATAATAAGTACAATCGATTAAGTATTCCTTAGCTGCTTGTTTATACACTTCATCCTTATATTGAAATGATGATGTCCAGTCAGTCTTAGCAGAAGAATAACCTTCATCATGTTTCTCTTCATTTTTACTACTACTACCATCACTATTTTGACAGCACCAACAACAAAATGTTAAATTATTATTCAGATTGTTACTGCAATGATGTGGGGTATCCATATATAACGGTGAACTTCTGAGTTTCGATCGTTCCAGAAATGATTTTATTGCTACTTGCTCACAATTTCACTATGACTAAACACTGTTTAAGAAAATAATTCTAGTATTTCAATTTTACATATGGTAGGGGTGCTACTATTAAAAAGAAAATGTTATGTTTGTTGTTTTGCCAGCTGCACCCAAACTACTTATAAACACATCCTTCGTGTTTAGGAGTGTTTTAAATTCTTCAATTCGTGTTTCTTCTTTTTTGAAATACACATAAAAGCGTTCCGGCAATACACATTTAAAATCACCCGTTTCTATCACTATACGTTCACCATACTTAGTATTAATTATATCCATATTCGTTACTTTATACTTTCTCGATATATCGAGCTGCATTTTTAAAGGGTTTGCAATAGGTGCTTTGATTTAACCCTGTTAATTCCATATTTAACAATTACGTGCTGCAGACTGATCTCAACATACAGCTCGCTGCAATTTATATAAGAAATATGCGTCCTTGACTACATATTACAACATGCTTAAACTTGTTAAATACCTACTTTTGACCTTGACTAGAAATAAAATATGATGATGATGATCAGCCCAAAATTTATATTTCCGCTAAAAAGTTTGACCTTGAAAATTATATTCTTAGATTTATGATTACCTTGCAATTTCTATTTTTAGCTTTTCACCTTGACCTTTTATATTTCTAAGAAATATGACACCACCGTAGGTCAATAACTTTGACCTTGAAAACTATTTTAGATTTATGATTACCTTGCAACTTCTATTTTTAGCTTTTCACCTTGACCTTATATTTCTAAAAATATGACACCACCGTAAGTCAATAACCTTTGACCTTCAAAACTATTTTTGATTTATGATTACCTTGCAACTTCTATTTTAGCTTTGACCTTGACCAACTACATTTTAAATCTCCCGCTTAAAGTTTGACCTTGAAAGAGCTCCAAAAGCTTCCGATTTCACCACCAGAGGGCGAGTGACTCCAAAAATTTAAATCCCCAAAAACATGCTCGAGACGTGGAGCGCGTTCTGGCATAACGAGAAAACTCACTGACCTTGAAATAAATCCCATAAGATTTACATGGGTGACCTTGAACTGGTCCAGGATCGGCCTACTATTACTATTCTACTGATAATTACTTTAATTATGCAAGCAAATGGAACATGAAATCACGGGATCGTAAACTATAAAGATGTGAACGAATTAAGAAACCGTGCTTTTTTTACCACTGTCTACGAAAGTTGTTAATTTCATATCTCTTTTAAAACTTATAATAAACGTTTTTAATTTTATTTTTAGTTTGCAATTTATTCTTATGCCTTCAAATAAAATATACAGGAACAGGATTCTCTTTTGAGATTCAAATCGGAATTTCTCCTTTATAGAAATATTGGTTTAAATTAAATTAAATTGGAATTTATTTATCCTTCCAGGAAGCAGGTTATAATGCTTCATTAGCATTCTGGAAACACAGGGTGTTTCGTATAAATTGTTGGACTACAGGATAATCTGACAGAAATGGGATTTTCTGGAGATTATTATGCTATTAATTGTCTGCAGGTTTTACTGGCCTCCCAGCTCGGTCGTGTATATGTTAGGTACTTTGCGATAGGATAGGATTAATTAATCAAACTGGCGTACGCCCTTTGGTTAATTAGAAGGGCGCTAGACTGAACAGATGTGCACCTTTCAGACAAGCAAAGCTAGGAAAATGCCGACACAGGAGTACATCTTGCGGGCAATCACAGGAATTCTCAATGTATCAGTTCTTTTTAATTGGTGCAGTTATAATAGGCTAAAACTTAATATTAGTAAATACGGGGTTTTATCGTTTTCTAGAAAGCGGCATTCCAATACATTTCGTATATGAAATTGATTCAATGACAATAGATCGATGTACAAGTATGAAACACCTGAGTGTTCATTTTGATTATGAATTATTTTTTAACGATTAAGATATTGTTTTATACCTTTGTGAGGTCTCTGCTATAATATTGTGTGTTAGTGTTGTTACCTCATTTTAATCGCTACAAAGTTTTAATTGAAAATATCCAAAGTGGATTTCTTAAGTGTTTGTTTTTTAAGATGTATAATGTTAATCCAGAACAAGGTTTTTCAAATATAACGTTGCTTAACACCTTGGATATGCTGTCTTTAGAGAGTGGAAGGAATATTATAACTGTCATTTTTATACAATATGATAAATGCTGTTATTGATTGTGCTTCCATTCTTGCAAACAACTTTATTCATATTCCTAGGTTAGAAAGTAGACAAAAATGTATATTTCATATTCCCTTTGCTAAATCTAATTTACTCTTAAAGCACCAGTAGTGAACATGTGTTAATTGTACAATGAGGTGTGTTATAATTGTGACATATTTTGTTCTTCATTAAGATCCTTAATTGATTGTTATGTTAACTGCAGTAATAGTGTGTAAAAGGTGTTCAAATGATTGTCCTATTGTCAAATTTTAACTCTGTGGGCATTATTGTTATTATATATTATTGTTGTTATATATTATTTATTAGTATTACACATAATAGTTACTACTCACATTGATTGATTACATATTTATGTTAATTTTTGTATGTCTGTAATATGATATAGATTGCTCTGTAATTGGCTTTTGCTGTTGGGCAATAAAGATTATTATTATTGTTATTATTATTATATGACAACGTATACTAAAATTTTAGCTCAGGCCGCCGTCTTCTACTCGGACGGTAACTAGCAGCTTGGACAATCCCGAAAGGAACTTGTTTAAAGGGCTACTTAATTGATCAAAACAAAATAATAGAAAAACTTTTCCACATTAGTCGAAATATTAATTTTTTTTAATTTTTACTTATCCGGCAAGGAAATCCCTTACGTATACAATTTCTGCTGTGAATTATGTAACTATAACAAGCTATAAACGTTTCGTCAGACCTAGTTGGAAACCGCTCTTCCTAAGGGTGGCAATACACGTATTTACACATAATCGACCATCCATAAAATCTTAAACTGACAAAAATGGGACAAATAAAAATAAATTATATATCATATTACGAATGATAGACAGAATATCATTAATACCTACGGATTATACGTGTTTTCTTTTGCGATTACACTTCAGCTTTCACGTTGAAAATAAAAATTAGATTTCATCAGTCCGTTACCTACAGTATAAACGAAAATGTGTTTATAATGGCATAAGTAAACCGAAAATCACGACACAAAGTAATTGTTTCGTCTTTAAAAAGGAAAACTGAATTTGCTACTCTAGTGAGAAAAGTAAAAAAAAACAATGTTGCCACGTTAATAATTACATTTAAAATGGGAAGATACCTGTATCAATTTTTTTCCGAATCATATAAGTTTTTTTCTAAAACTTATATTACGTCATAATTGTTAAAGTAGCGTATAATAAAATTTCAATTACATTAGAATTATAATAAATACTAGGATCATCCTTATTCCCCTTGGCATTTTTAAATAATGGACGATGCCGTACCAATAGAAATCATCAGTAACGGTCACGTGGCGGAAACATTCAAAATCCAAATTTAATTGTAGATTTGTCAATTTGAATAAATTATTGCTAGCTTTATTACGTTTCTTGTAAATAATGGAGAAGACGAATATACATATATGGTTAATTTTTTTCTACTTAATTTAAAATTTTTAACCTAGAAAACCACAAAAACCAAATAAACGAAAATTAACCTAAAAAATGAACAACATAGTTGCCAAGTATACATTACTTGCTTTATGCATGTCAAATTGTGTATTGAACTTCATTAGTGCATTACGATAATTTTAATTGTACTTAAAATAAATGTGTAAAACAGGAGAAGAGTTTTTTCAACGCTCGTTCAATCAACACCTGTCCCTGATGCTGATATTACGGTGCCCTGTTCTGATTCTGAGGCAGAAGACTCGGATGTACTTGATAATCGTGTACAGTGTAATAAAAGGTGCAAAGTATTAGTACATTGCAGGCCAGACCAATTTGTATTACCGATATCTCCCGGCGCCGGATACTAATGAAAACTTACAGCGCTGGAAAGATACAAACAATGACACAAACGAAAATATCTGGTGTGGAACACCACACGATCTTCCAACCTACAAAATGGAAATGAAATAATTTTAATAACATTTTTTTAGGATAATTATGCAACCTATTTTATAATAATTTCATTACGAAAATAGTCAACATTGTAAACGCAAAAACAATAATCTACGTCAAACAAGACGTTTAAAACTTCATGACAGACAGAGGTTAATAGCCTTCTAGATGCTAACTTAAATTAAAATAAATTAAATAATTTTAATTTCAATTTTTACTTTCCGACCTACACATTCATAGGTATGTAGGTATACAAAATTATGTAATCGACTTTTTTTCACTATCGCTAAATCGACTTATTAGCGAATTTTACAACTTTAAGCCAAGTTTCGGCAAGATCGGCCATATTGTCTGGGTGTGTATGTGTGTGCGTTCGCGTGCGTGTGTGTGCTCGTGCGCCTGCGTGCCCGTGTGTGTGCGTGCGGGGGCGTGTGCGCGCGTGCGTGTGAGCGTGCGTGCGGGTGCGCGTGCGTGCCCGTGTGTGTGCGTTCGCATGCGCGTGTGTGGGTGGGTGCGTGTGTGTGTGTGTGTATTAGTATCCACGATAACTCCATTTGGTTTTGAGCTGATTAGATTTTGTGAGAAATCTAGCGGCTAAGAGGGGGGTTTATTAGGGTCAGCTTTAGGTTTTTATAAAATATTTCTAAAACAGCTGCATATTTTAAAGGTATAAAAATACCCGGATATAGAATTTAAACATATCGATTATTTGCAATTTTTTGATATGACGCATAATTTAGCGGCAAAAGATTCCTAAGGTAGAATTAAAGTGTAGTCAAAAAAATTTTTATTATCTGAATAACGATTAATTATATAACAAAACCTGTAAACGTATTTTTTAAAGTAAAATTTAATTTTACATAATTTTTCTTCTTAAAGTTTTTTAATGTAAAGCGAAATAAATGTAAAAATTAAATATATATGATTGAAAATGTTGAAGCTGTATTATCGGCATTTTTATAGAAGCGGGCGGCTTTCGAATCCATTTTACGTTAACATGTATTTATGTCTAAGAATCTCTTATCTGACATAAAGTTTTAAACGTTACGCTGACATAAATTTTTGATTTTGTCTTTACAATGTTGTCTGTTTTCGTTATGAACGTAAAAAGAGAGGTTGCATAGTTATCCTAAAAATATTTGATCTTCCAACCATAGCTTCCAACCTACAAAATGGAAATGAAAATGAAATAATTTTATCCGCAAACGTCACAAAAGTGATACTTTTATGACTAAATGTCACAGGTAAAAGTTTTACTTTTCGGGCATGGAGTAAAACTTTCACTTTTGTGCCTAGGCATTTTTACTTTTACCAATATTTGGAAAATATTTGTAAAAACAACAATAACCAAATAAAATTAACACCAGAGATGAAGCAATAAGTTTATATGATAATGTCTTCAATTCAAATAACGCAAGCAACAGTTTATGATGTTCTTTAACATTATCTACAAATTAGTATTTAGATTAATATTAAAACCACAGCCGGTTATTGTAGCATTTTGAAGAAGGCCATTAGAAGAAAGACTATTGAGAATATCGTCACACTTTAAATTTGATGTATTAACAGCATTATCAATACTTTTAGCAACACTAATAATGCCCGGGACAGGGTCGCATTCCTTGTTCAGTGGCATAAGAATCTTGCGTGCTGTATCCTGTTTGCTTCGCAAAGAATCTTGTATGTAGCCCTCAGCAACACTGCTAGAACGCCACCCACCATGACGTTTAAGAGTCGCTATATCCTCTCCTCCATCTACAAGTGACTTAGCGGACGTCCTGCGTAGGTAATACCCTGTATATTCCATGTAGTTTGGAAGCTTTAAATACATTGCTACTGCCTTTGCCACATTCCCAGGAGTATGGATACCCATGACCATTTTGGTGCACTTTCCATTTTGGTATTTCACAAAAAAACCGTCGATTTTCAAAACTCTCATGTCTTAAACACACATACTGCCTATACTTCATTAAATATTCTTCTCCTATAATAGTAAATGACCGTTTTTTATTCGTTTTAGTGTCAGGTACATTTACTAGAAGCAACGAGCCATGATCTTCAATGTCATCAATTTTCAGTTTTACAAGTTCATTGCACCTCATTCCCCCTGATATGCCAAATATTAAAACTGTTGGAGAACACTTCTGTGATACATGTTCTCGAGCGCACTCTAAAATATATGTGTATTGGTAACACTGCATAAATTACTGTTCACTGTCCGCTGGCGCCTTCTGCAGAAGAAGAAAAAAAGAAAAACGTAACGATGTACGGGCGGTCATTTTGAGTTATTTGTTTTGTAAAGTTTTTTTCGTAGTTTAAACGCGTTTCTTTCAATAAAGTGTATTATTCATAAACTACGCATTTCTTTAAAACCTCAGGAATTAAAGCCCAAAGGTTATGGGCCCAGAATTCGTGTAGAACTTAAAGAAATAGTTCAGGAAAATTTGTGAGGTTAAAAGGAGAATTGATTATGGCCGCCGGAAATCAACAACTGTTCACAGTGAAACCGTTTGATGGAAGAATTTTTCAAACTGGGAATTTAAGATCAAGTTGTTGTTAGAGTAGGCCAGTGTGTTAGAAGTTCTAATTAAGTAACCTCCAGTAGCAGACCCAGAACTTGCAGTATTTAGCAAGAATGATATTAAAGCCCGTAATATCATTGTTCAGTGTATATCCGACAACATGCTGGAAACAATTAAAACTAAGAAAACAGCAAAGGAAATAATGGATACATTAGAAAGTACGTATAATAAGAAGGGGTTATTTTCCCAAGTCCAACTTCAGAGAAAGTTACGTGAATTAAAGTTTACGGAACAAACATCATTAACTACATTTTTATTAGAATTTGACCAAGTTGTGCCAGAATTAAAAGCAGCAGGTGGTGATATTCCTGAGAACGAATTGATTTGTCAGCGATGCCAGAAAGTTTTCAGGCGGTGACAACAGCTATCACAAGATAAGTCGAAGGTAACAATAGACTTCGTAAAGAACAAACTTTTGCTTGAAGAATCTAGAAAACAGAAAGGTGGTAAGTCAGAAAATAGAAATGTAGCATTTGTTGGTTATAGAAACAAGCAGTGGAATCAAAAGCCAGGAAATACAAGTAGAAGTTCTACGTATTTTCCATTTAAATGTCATTTTTGCCATGAAGTTGGGCATATGAAACGAAACTGCCCGAAGAATAAACAGAAACATGCAAGTGTAGTAGAAAAAGAAGATAAAAACGAAGAAGAACTATCATTTTTGACAGCCGATGTGAAAGAAGGTAACATTTCGACATGCATTATAGAAAAATCTGATCTACCAGAATTAAAGTTTGTTGTGGACAGCGGAGCGATCCATCACCTATTACAGATTCATTTTCAAGAGAAAATAACCAATGAAAAGTAGGTAAATCATCAAGTTAATGTTGCAAAAAGAGGTCAGCATATGCTAGTAATAAAAGAAGGTGATCTATGCTTATTTAATGACAGCGGTACAAAAGTTATTATAAGAGATGTATGGGTATGCAAGGAATTGTCACACAACCTTATGTCAGTAAGGAAGCTTGAACAAGCTGGATGCGAAGTAATTTTTAAAAACAAGGAAGTAGTCGTACAGAAAGGAAGTAAAGTAATATTAAAAGGTAATAAACAAGGAAATTTGTATATAGTAAGCTTCAAGATGTCAACAGGAAAAGCTAATCTAAGTAGCGCAGAAAATCAGATTCTGATTTACAGAAGAATGGGTCATTCGAGTAAATTTCCACCACCAGAAGTATGTGAGACATGTATCGAAGCCAAACAGACTAGCCTACCTTTCAGAATTTTAGAGGAAGAAAGAAAAGCGAAAAGTGTACTAGAAGTGGTGTCTACTGATGTGTGCGGTCCAATCAGCCCTGCTACACATGATGGAAAAAGGTATTATGTTACTTTCTTAGACCATTTCTCCCACTTCTGTGTGTGTTATCTTATCACTAATAAAAGCGAGGTTTTTAGTAAATTTGAAGAATATGTTATGTATGTTAAGTCGAAATTTAATACTAATATAGAAAGAATAAGATGTGATAACGGAGGGGAATATTCTTCACACAAGTTCCAAGATTTTTGTAAGAAACAAGGCATAAAATTGCAATATACGGTCCCAAGAAACCCTGAGCAAAATGGGGTAGCGGAAAGGCTAAATAGAACTATACTAGATAAAGCAAGGTGCCTCATTATAGATGCAAAATTGGATAAAGAACTCTGGGGAGAAGCAATAATAACTGCCATATATTTAATGAACAGAACCCCTACTTCGACTTTACCTAATAAACAAGTACCCTCTGAAATTTGGTTTGGTTATAAACCAAATTTGAGTAAAATAAAGATTTTTGGCTGTATAGCATATAACCTGATACCTAAAGAAGATCGACAATCAAAATTAGAGAGTAGAAGTCAAAAATTGACATTCGTTGGTTATGCTGATAACGGGTACAGGCTATGGAATCCAAGTGACAGAAAAATAGTTCATGGAAGAAATATAATCTTTGATGAAATGAAGAAAGCAGATGACACAGTTGTTGTAGAAAACAGACAAGAAAAGATTGAAAAAGTAAATGAAAATAATGTAGAAGAAGTATAAGATCAAGTTGAAAGTGACATATAACCTGAAGAAGAAGAAAATGAAGACAAGAATAAAAATAAAGATAAAAGAACAAGAAAGACACCTAAATATCTACAAGATTATGCCTTAAATGAAGATTATGGTCAAACAAATTTAATAACTGCACTCTCAGCAGGAAATCTACCCTCGGAAGTACGAAGAAACTATCAAGAAGCGGTGAAACATGAAAGTTGTAAGAAAGCAATAGATGAACTAAATCCCATAAAAGAAAATGAGACGTGGCAACTAGTTGAACAACCTGAAGGAGTTAAAGTGATAGACTCAAAGTGGGTGTTCAAAGAAAAAGAAGTTAATGGTGAGTTCGTAAAAAAGGCTAGGTTAGTGGCTCGCGGGTTTCGACAGTGCGCGTTAAGCGGAGATGTCTATGCTCCTATGGCTCGTATGGTCACAATACGAGTGTTGCTTTCTTTGTATGGAGAAGAAGATTTCCATGTAATGGGTGTCCCAAATTCGTTGTAATTGCGGGGTATCTCGGTTGTTATAAAAGATAGAAACTTGCGGTTGTCGCGAACCTTTGCTACTTTTTTATAAAACTTAAGATGGCGTAATCAGATTTTTTGTAACTGTTTTAGTTTGGGAGATACAGGGCGATTTTGAAAAGTGTGTCGTTTTGGACCCCCTCGATATCTCGGTTATCTTTAAAGATATCAAAAATATGATATGCTTAAATGTTATATAGCATGTAATGAAAATTCAGAAGAGGCTTCCGAATTATATTTTAATCGGTAAGATTGTTATAAATATTAGAGAATCATACTTTTAGATTTCCTGAGAGCAGACAGCCAAACAAGGCAATTTTTTTACGAATTACATATAATTTATTAAATTTTGGTTCATTTATAAAACCGAGACAACATAAGTATAGTTTAAAAGAAAATCAAGAAAATGAGGAAATTAACGTTTTGGCACATGTATCCGTAAATCCTCGAACTTCCTGCAGGAAAATCGAAGATAGTGTTGGGGTTTCAAAAACTAATGCACAACGTATATTAAGAAAACATAGTTTTGTTCCTTATAAAGATCATATAGTCCAACAACTGCTTCCAGGCGATTTTGAACGCCGCATGAATTTCTGCAACTGGTTCCTGCAAATGTGTCGCGAAAATGTTAATTTTGCAAGACAAGTAATTTGGTCTGATGAGGCGCACATAACAAGTGCAGGAATTTTTAATCGACACAACTCAAGATATTGGTCAAAAGAAAACAATTACTTAATTTTTCAACAGCAACAACAAGGTCGTTTTGGGTTCTCTGTTACGTGCTTTGTTTTTGGAACAAAAATAAGGTATCAGTTTTTTGACGGAGGTTTGACATCTATTCGCTATCAGCAAATTTTAAAGAATGTAATTCACCAGCACAATAGTCGTTGTAATAACGATAATACAAAGAAACAACTGAAACCATCCTTCTATGCTCAAGGGACTGTATGTGAGAAGTTAAGGACGGGTCATTTATAAGCCTAATCGCTCTCTTTTGAATACGATCAACGATATCGAGGGCGTATTGGGGAGCACTAACCCAAAGGTGAGAATTATATTCCAGATGTGGCCGAATTTGGGTCTTATACAGCAGAAGGAGTTGTCGAGAGGTAAAGTACTACTTAGATCTGTACAAAAAGCCTATTTTACGAGCAGCTGTTTTGGTAGCTGACAGAAGATGGTCAACCCATGAGAGATTTGAACATACAGTCATACCCAACACAGTAATAGAGTCTGAAAACTTAAGAACTGAGCCATTCATACTTACAACAGGAAATGATCGATCTTTTTTGGCGGACATCAGGCAACACTGAGTTTTGTTAGCATTAAATTTAACTAGATTATTGCTTCCCCATTCGAGAATACGTTGAATGTCTTTGTTGATTGAATTTGCCATTTCAGCTTTAATTTCTTGATTTGACATAGAAGGTGGATTATCACTATGAGGACTGAGATGAACTACAGTGAAGAGTGCTATCGTCAGCAAAGCAATGGATGGGGTTAGTTGTTGAAGAAATAAGGTCGTTTATGTACAGCAGAAAAAATGTAGGCGCTATAACGGATCCCTGTAGTACGCCCGCGTTAATGCTAACTTCTTTTGAAAAAAAGCCATCAACTACGACACGTATTCGTCTTTTATCAAGGAAACTAGAAACCCAGTTGATGAGCGTATCATTTAACCCAAACGAGGTGAGTTTGGCAAGTAAACACTTATGCCAAACTTGGTCAAATGCCTTTGAGATATCTAAAGCGACTACAACTGTTTCACCGGACTGCTTTACTGTATTGTTCCAAACTTGGGTCACATATGAAAGAAGATCACCTGTTGAACGACTTTGCCTAAACCCATATTGGTGGTCACTAAGGAGTTTGTTAGTTTCAAGAAACGTGAGCAGTTGCTGATTGATGGCTTTTTCCATGATTTTAGACAAAATGGAAGTGATGGCAATTGGTCTGTAATTTGAGGGATCGGTCTTATGACCTTTTTTGGGAATAGGTTGAACATTTGCTAACTTCCATGATGAAGGGAATTCCCCAGAAGATATAGAGATCGTATAGAGCTTAGATAGGACTGGTACTAGTTCGGGGAACATTTCTTTAAGACAATAGCTGGGATACCGTCTGGGCCAGTCGCCTTATTGAGATCAAGCCTACTGATTCCAAGAGCTTGTACCGAAAATGAATTGGTTTCATAACGTATGAAGTAGAGTTGACTAGGGGCATATCTTTTCCAGAATCATTGAGACACGAGTTTGATGCAAACAAATCCACAAAAACGTTGGCTTTTTCTACAGAATCAGCAACTACCGATCCGTCAATAGATGTCAGGGGGGGAAATGAAGATGTTCGAAAGTTTTTACTAATGGCTTTTGCTAAAGACCAAAATTTACGACTGCCTAAAGGAGATGTAGCTAGTTCATTGCATTTTCGTTGTTCGAACAACTTTTTAATTTTAGTGATGACACCTTTGCAGATATTTCTAGCACCAACGTATTCTACATGACTGTCAATCGGTTTATTAGATTTCCATTTAATGTAACATTTATTTTTAAAGATATTGCATCAGAACAAGCCTTATTGAACCAGGGTTGGGAACGTGAATGACCTACACGGTACTGTTTTTTCGGAATGTACAACTCCATTCCCATGAGGATGACTTCAGATACTGAAAGAGCGATGTCCGAAGAAGAGGACGACTTAAAACAATATTCACGCCATGGAAAGGTTGCAAAGAAATCCCGTAAATTACTCCATCGAGCTGACTTAAAACACCACAAGGTTCTATCGGTTTTGCGAACAACAGTGGAATTAGGTACAGTAGAAATGATTTTTATTAGACAATGGTCGGAAAGACCTAAAGGCGAAAGAACGGAAGTTTTATAAACAAGAGGGTTTGATGTAAGAAAGAGATCTAGAAGATGTGGAGTATGGTTAGGGTTATCAGGGATTCTTGTGGGTTCAGAAATCATTTGTGTGAGATCACATGATATAGCAAATGTTTCCGCACTATGACCAGCGGGATTTGTAGTAGATGAAAATTGAAGCCAACCAGAGTTATGAACATTGAAATCGCCTACAAATGAGATATCGCAAGATGGAAACTGAGACAGGAGATAGTCAACTTTCATACTAAGGTAATCGAAGAAGTCTTGAAAGTTGCTGTCATTAGGAGACCTATAAATGCAACAGTAGAATTTCACAAAATTATGACCAGAATGTTTAAACCAAATCACGTCAAAATTTTTATTTTCTAAGGAAGAAACCCTCTTGCAAGCAATTCTGTCCTTGATGTACGCACATACGCCTCCTTTATATCGAAAGTTAGAGTGAAGATGGTATTGAGGAAATTGCAAGTCGGGTGACTCGGAGCTTACAGAGGAGACTTGTGTTTCAGATATAAACAATATATCAGGTTGTAATTGTTCAAGATGTTGGTGAATAGCATTAAGATTAGACCTGATACCGCGGATGTTGCAGTAGTGAATCAGAAAGTTGATACTTTCGATGACCGAGGTCGCTTGGGCCTTTGCCCTCCCGGACATCCGAATGGGGCAGGATTTTACGTCCGGAATTTATAACCCTAGAAACCACAACCATCTTATTTTTTAATTTGGGACTTTTAATCCGATAGGAAGACAGTGAGGGCGAGAAGGAAGAATAAGGATGAGAATAGATTAAGGATGATGGAAAAGGTAACCGGCAGCCCTTACCGAGCTCAGAAAATCGGAGACCCAATATTAAGGAGCCCATGGTAAGGGTGGTGGTACCTCCCCGGCTGGCATGGAGTATACATGCCTACCACCTATAAAAAACTGACCTTATTTTTGAAAAAATCGGAAAATTTTAGTTGAAAAAATCACTCAATTCTCAAATATGAATTTTCAAGACGATCTAAATATCGTTAAACAATTGTATGAATTAGAAAGTTACTTACAATGCATTTACGTCACTTCAAACCAAGCTTATGCGGGAAGATATCGTAATGAGTTTTTAATGTAACTGAAACGTAAACAAACAACCCTAAATATAATACTGATTTTCAGTCTTTTTTGTGATTTATTACCGGTAACATGGAATTTAAGAAATTCAAACGCGGACAAATGCTCCATGCGAGTACGAAAATTATAATTTTCAATATCATTTGTCATTTAGTGAATGATGAAAAATTGAGTTTGGTTATAAATGTACAATTAATTATCTGTTTATTTTTTCTTAAATTAACTTTGCCTGAAATAATTCTTTTGTAATTTTGAAATTTATATTGTTTATTATTATTAATTATTGAAAACATTTAAACAAAGGCGAAGGTATAAACATCATCAAACTTCAAACAAGTTTTTAGCGAATCTGTGAGAGCGGCGAAATTTGCCTGAGACCGGACTTGAGGTTTAACCGATCCCAGCATAACGACAACTGGCAACGGTGTGCTCCATAAGACTCCACACTGCATTCTCAGTGTGACTTTCACTATAGATGCTAACTTAAATTAAAAGAAATGAAATAATGTTAATTTTATATACGGTCATAGCGAAAACAGGCAATATTGTAAAAACAAAAACAGCAATCTATGTCAGAATCACGTTTAAAACTTCATGTTAGATAGATTCTTAGACATAAATACATGTTAACGTAAAAAAATTTCATAAAAATATCGATAATACAGTATTATCAATCATATTTATTTAATTTTTACATTTATTATGCTTTACATTACAAAACTTTGTAAAGAAAATGTATGTAAAATTATATTTTCTTAAATATTTGATAAAAACCAAAAACTAAGACTAATAAACCCCTCTCCGCAGCTAGATTTCTCCGAAAAACAAAATTTAATCAGCACACACAATTGCATAACCTTGTATACCTACATATATGTATGTGCAGGTTGGAAGGTAAAAACGCGAACTAACACATAAATTCTACCTTAGGAATTTTTTTGCCGCTAAATTACGTGTCGTATCAAAAAATTGCATAGAACATAATTAATCGATATGTTTAAGGTCTATATCTAGGTATTTTTGTAATTTGAAATGTGCAGCTGTTTTAGAAATATTTCATAAAAATCAAAAACTTCCCTAATTCCCCTAATACACCACTCTTCGCCGCTGGCATTCTCCCAAAATCTAATCAGGTCCAAGCGAAATGAAAAACAGCTTAAATACAAAAGTACGTAGATGTTTTCGTTCTGGAGTTATGTGGATAATAGCATACATCCACAGCCCACACACCAGACATCATGGCCGATCTTGGTGAAACTTGTCCAAAAGTTGTAAAATGAGCTAATAAGTGGATTTAGCGATAGTGAAAAAAAAGTCGATCGCATAACCTTCTATACCTATCTATACATAATAATGTGTAGGTCGGAAGGTAAAAATCAAACTGCAGAAAATCGATGACTCATTAATAAGCATAACTTTGTGTAAGTTAGAAAAGTTCTAGAAATAGCGTAAACAAATGATTCATTGTTCATTATGACGTGTGGTGTCATTAGCTAGTGCTAGTGGTCATTTATTAGTATGTACAAAATATAACATTTGGGAATATTTAATTTGTATCCCAACTCCCAAGTACAAATTAATTTGTAACTTTTTTTTTCTTTCTGCAAAAGGTTTATTAATAGGTACCTATAACCTTTAATATTTTAATTAACCCAACGCTTTTGTGTGGATACCGATGCCATAGTTTTGTGTTAATTTAATCAATACATTTTATTAACTCTTTAATTTGTAGATTTCTACTTCATACTAAATGAATTCAGAAAATGTGCACGAGGTATTAATTAAACAAGAAGTAGTAGAAAGTGATGTTCCAATTAAAGTGGAACAAAATAATATCAAATGCGAACTTGGACTTCATCATGAGTTCCATATTAAGGAAGAACTTCAAACTGGACCAGTAATTAATGATTTTAGTAACGATATTTTTAAATGTGAATATTGTAACCATAGTTCTAAATCTCAACGTTTTTTACGTGTTCATTGCTTTCTTATTCATGATAAAGTTATTGCACTGACACAACACAATTCTAAAACAAATAATTGTAATTCAATTAAATATGAATCTAATGATAGTTTTGATAAAGATGAACAGACTGAGAAATTCAATGAGTCAGTATTGTGGTATAAATGTAAGGAATGTGATTTTAAATGTATGTATAAACACATATTAAAAGAGCATAGCACTCAACATAACAAATATACATGTACCGAGTGCCCTTATAGTGCTAGTAATATTGCAAGTTTACATATGCACAAATTCAGAGCACATCCGCTGCAGCAAAAAGATAGTTATGAAGGTGATCAGAACCATTTTAAAACAATACATATGGACAATTTAAGGGCACATTTATTAGCGCATAACAGAGTTAATTCATATAAATGTACACAATGTTCTTATGAAACTGACAGTTTAAAATATCTACAAAACCACATAAAAGAAATACACTCCACAATTTTAACACAAAATCAATGCATTGATTGTAATCATACATGTGGGTGTAAAATGAATTACAAAGATAATTTTAATGATACAGAAGTAAGGGTTAAGAAATTAAATGAAACAGAGTGGTACAAATGTAAAAAATGTGATTTTAAGTGTATTTATAAATACTTGTTAATAGAGCACAACACTCAGCATATATCTAATAATTTCGTATGTTCTCAATGTTCTTTTAATTCCGACGATGTTAAAAGTCTGAAAATGCACAAACTGAGAAAGCATCCATCAACCGCAGACAATTACGAATGTGATCAATGTCCTTATAAAGCTACAAATAAGGAGTATTTGACGCGCCATTTATTAAAACATAACAGTGGTAATTCGTATAAATGTACACAATGTGATTTTCAAACTTATTATCGAACTTACTTGCATAAGCACACAAAACGAAAACATTCTGTACATTCAACACAATATCAGTGTACCGATTGTAACTATAAATCAGTGTTTTTAGATAATTTTAAAAGGCACATTTTAATACACATAGCTATAAAATATCAATGTCAGTACTGTGGATACATAACTCTTTCAGAAAGTAAATATAAAGAACATTTACTTAAGCATCCATCATTTGACTTACCACCAGAATATGAATGCTTCCATTGTAACTTTAAAACCTCTTATAAAGGGAGCTTAAAAAAGCATTTATTACGACATGGAAAGGCAGATACATACAAATGTACAAAATGTGATTATAAAACGTTTTACAAACATTACTTGAATCGTCATATGTTAAAGCATTGTGTGAATGCAAAAGAATATAAATGTACACAGTGTGATTATAAGACAGTGTATAAAGATTATTTAAAGACTCATTTAATTCATCAATGTACTTCTTCTGTAAAAGTGTATAAATGTCCTCAATGTGAATATAAATCAGTTTATCCATTTCATTTCAAAAAGCATTTATTAAAACATAATTTAGTTAAAGTAACATTAACACAATTTCTATTAGATTCTAAGTAAACTGTAAAGGTGGTTGAAATTGATCTAATGACATGATTGTTTGATTCAAGGAAATTGAACAATTTTTTTATCGATTTGGATGTGTTCAACCAAGTTAGTCTGATTTGGACTGCATTCAATTATGTCGAGCTACAGTAATATGATTGTGTTGAATATACCGGAATTGAATAAGTTTTTACTGTGTACATGTGTGCATCCACGAAGTTAACAAGTTTATTTTAAGGACAAATTAAAAATGTTTGTATGCGATTGATTTCAATGTTCCACATTTATTTATTATTTAACATATAAACCTTGAGCACTTTTTATTTTCCGTGTATATTCAACTGCATTCATCACAATTGTGCTACACAAATGGATTGTGCAATGGAAACTGATGATAATCCACTAACTATTTGTTGACAAATCATATCCGATTTTGTTGTATACGGCACTGGATTGTGTACTATCAGTTTAAGAGTACAGTATATCATGGCAAAATACAGTTGTGTCGTTCTTGGGATTTTAAAATTATTATATTAAAAAAATTAAATGTTTGTTATTTATAAGATTGTTTATGCACACAAAAAATGTTCATTGTGGCCATCCTTTTGTTGATTATGGGCATGTTTTGAAACCAAACATTGTAAGATTATATAAATAGTGGGCAAGAAATAATAAATGTGAATATACATTCATTAAATCTAAAGTAATAGTACAAATTTGAAAATGAAAAGGGATATTTTTATTGGTTATGTGAAATGTAAATTATACGAGGTTAATAAATTATTGATGAAATACTAATTAATGCCTAAATTAATGGAGTTACTTTAAAAAATGAGACTTGGACATAAAAGCACGAAAGTGTTATAGACCGTCCAAACCTTCTAGTGTGGTATGAGGCTTATGGGAAGGCAGTGCATGCTGGCCAAACTTTTCTATCTTACACAACCATGAAACGTTGAAGTGGCGACCGCTACGAGTTTTTACTATACTATGGACATTGTTAACAGTGCTATACAATAGAGATAGACTGTCCAAACCTTCAAGTAAGTATAGGGCTTATGGGAAGGCAGTGCATTGTTGCCAAACTTATACGGATATAGAACTACGCGTGAAATCGGGCTCGGTAGCTACGGTGTAAGAGACACAGTTTCTAACCTAAAATACAAGACCAATAAACATTTTAAATGGACTTATAAAATCGAGTTCTAAATATACCGAATAGAAGTTCGATTCATAAGAGGCTGATCGCATTAGAAGCTAAATGTGGGCACCGAGATAACTAAAAATTACTTTAATAAATTTATTTTTTGCAGTTATGAAAATTTTTTGTAGGTGCACAAGCTTACATTTATGTTTATGAATGTTTACAATACGTAAAACACAATCTTAATTATATTTAAACAACGTGGTATTGTACATGAATACACGAGATGTGGTCTTGATGTAAGAATGTACTTGGAAGCAAAAATCACATTCAAATTAACCATTAAGAAGTACCTAATAAAGCAACTTTCTATAGGTATAACGAATGCCTTAATTATGACAATAATTTTTAGATACAGCTTGTTAAAACTGTTTTAAATGTGTCAAATACTTTTATTATATATATTTTCTACCAGTATCTCCCTCGACTGGTGGAAATGCATGTATGATTTCGAGCACAGTGATTTAAGTTTAATTTAATCTTAAAGTATTAATTTTTAGTTATTTTGACTTCTATAAGTGTTCCTTTTTCTGCATTTTAACAGCAATAAAGTTATAATTTATCAGTGCAAAATACACTATATAATCAAAACTAATGTAGATTGTAAATTTTATATAGGGGAGAAGATTCATAGATAATGATTAAATAAATGTTTATTAAGTAAGGTTGAGTGTGGTTATGTTAATAAATTTACAGAAATTGTGACTCAAGGTGAAATAAAATTATGACTTTCTTTTGAATAATGTCTGACAGCAATGACAGTGGCGAAACTAGGGGGGGGGTGCAAGGTGTGCCAGGCACACCCCAGGCAAGCCGTGACACCCCAGAAAAACGGAGCACTTCCCCATTTTTCATTCTTATCTTAAATTCCATCTAACAACTTAATTCGTTAAATCTTAAACCATTGCGATAAACAAACGAGTAGTAATAGTGACAGTGATAAGTATAATTATTATTTATTATGTAAGGACATTAGAATATTCGTCATTCGAGCATAAGTTGTATCGGTGAAACAATATTTGTTTAGCTAAGAGGCGCGGCGGTGGTAGACTGTGACTGTGCTGCTCTTGGAATTGTTTTGGTTCATGATACTGATATGCGTTGAGTGTTGATGCATAAACAATAGCATCTATAGTTCCTCTTTCACGATGTAGTAAACCCAGCAAGCATAAAGACGCCGCAAAGATTAGTAGATTAGATTAGTTTACATACAGTTTACATTAACATTCTAAAAGATAACTTTTTATAAAGGAAGCGAGACTTGAAACTTAAAAATAGTGTAACATACCGGAAATGGTGACTCATTATTCCGAACAATCTAGATGTATGAATCATAATTACGATGCCTCGGCAGACGCAGACAGCAGCTTACGTAAATTATTAGTCATCGAACTTCTAGAAGATTCGAGAAGGGTTGCTTGCGTCATCGGTACCTATATAAGCAACGCTGCAACGCACGATGAATTCATGGGGTTAGTACTTGTTATAGTTATGTTTAATGTTTTATGTAATATTATTATTATTATTATGAGCCAAGCGCCAATATAACCTGTGTTCGGTGTTCCATGTTCTGAGTCTTCTGTGCCGACAGCACAGTGCTGTGTGAAATAAAACATCAAAGCAAACAAATAGCTACTGCCAAGGCCAACTGCCACAAACAACTAAGGACTAAGGTAATTTTACTTATTTGTATGTTTGTTTTAGAGTATTATAAGATGTTAAAATGTTGATGGGTGAAAAAAAAAGGAAAGATTGCATCACAAGTTTCAGCTAATAATGATAATAGTTTAAAGTTAAAACTGCAAAGGGATTTTGATTTGTACTTTCTTTCACGCCTTTTACTTGTTTCCCCGTCAGTATCTGAGCAGTTAGCTTCGGTGTTTATAAATTTGTTTTTATTTGCGTTGCAGATTGTGGGCGGTTTGAACATGAAGAAATTCAAAGACATACGATCGTTTTTCAAATCTGCCACAAATCAACCCGACAAAGATGAGACTGAGACAAGGCAAACGTCTACTCCAGTATGCGACTCAACAACAAATATTGAGATAGCTTGTGATTTAACACAATCTTCAACTTCAAATATAGAACATGTTAGTGGAGGCATACGAGAAGATGTAAATAAAGCCGCTGAAGAAGGGCAAGGTAGCAAAACATCCGATGTTTTTACATCTGCAGAAACAAATCAAAGAGGACGAAGTGATCCAGAAGATCAAGATCTGGGAACTCTTGATAGTGGTCCTTCGCAACCAAGGGGCCCAAGGGTTGTTTTTCCAAAAACTTCATTTGGAGATAGACGGAGGTCGTTTACGTCTCAATTTTTTGATACTTATCAGTGACTTGAATATAGTGTGAAGTTAGATAAAACGTTCTGCTTTGTCTGCAGACATTTTCGGCATTCTGCAAATATTCGAGATCAAAATGAAAAGTTTTCGATTAATGGGTTCAGTAATTGGAGGATACTAAGTGAGTCGCTGAAAAAACATGACACCTCTTTGGCTCACAGTGACTGTATGCAAAGGTTTGTAGGCTACAAGCATTCCTTGAAGGCCGGAGATGTTCATAAGAAGCTAACCATACAACATGAAGAAATGATAATACAGAACCGAGATTATATGATAAAATTAATCGACATGATTTTATACTTGACACGTCAAGGGCTGCCACTCCGAGGACACCGAGAAGACGCAATACCTACTAACTGAGGAAATATTCTGGAGTTGGGTGAACTTATGGCAAAACATGACACGAATTTTTCGATGCATCTAGACAGACATATCAGTTATTGCAGTTCCAAAATACAAAATGAAATAATAAGCATCGCATCTCAACTTGTTATTGAACAGAATGTAGAAGAAGTGCGGCAATGTGGTTTTTTTTTGATAATGGTTGATGAAGCTAGGTGCTACAAACAAGAATAATTGTCCGTGGTAATCAGATATACCGTAGGCTTGGAAGTTGAGGAACGTTTTCTTGGTTTCGTAGATTGTTCTTCTAGAGCTGAGCTAGAGCTATTAAAAAGTATCTAAGTAAATGCAGTTTGTTGAATAACGCCATATTAATTGGCCAATCTTATGATGGAGCCAGTGTTATGTCTGGGAAACACCAAGGACTGCAAGCCAAAATAAGGGAGGATCATCCACAAGCCATTTACTTTCATTGCTTGGCACACAGGATGAACTTGGTAATTGTCGACAGTTGTGCTAAGGTGTCTACTGCAGCTGCATTGTTCAACACTCTGGAGGCAATATACGTCCACTTTTCTCAACCCGGTCATCACTCTCATCTCATAAACGCCCGTGATGCTCTAGGTATAAAGTCGGGGGGCGAAATGGGAAGTCTTAGCAGTACCAGGTGGAGTTGTCGATATGAAAATTGCAAATCCTTTTGAAAAATTTCCAAGCAATTCGAAATGCTCTGGATGAGGAAATTGAACAAGGGCGAGACAAAATTCTGTAGAAGCACTTGGAATACAGGCATCAATGATAAAGCCACAATTTATCGTTTGTTTGTTCGTCTTCCATTCAGTGTTAATGGTCGCAAATGTACTGAGTAAGTATTTTCAGAGAAAAGATGCCACACTAGGTCAGGCTAGTGATATCATAGATAGCACTATAAGCAGCTTTGAAGAGAAGAGGAACAAATTTGAGGACCTGTGGAGTGAAATAGAAAAATTCTCAGGAGAACAAGACATTTGTTTGGAGCCTTTAAGGATTTCAAAAAAAAGGAAGCAACCACAAAGGCTTAATGAATATCTATCTGACTCAACCCTGGGTAAATCATCTCTGATCGACATACCAGCAGGAACTACAGCTCCCGAATACTGGAAAGCCAACATTTACTACCAAGTCATGGACAACGTGATTGGCAATATGAAAAAACGATTTGAAAATCTTCCCCTTGCAAGATCGATTGATTCCTTTATGAAGCTAGATTTGGATCAAGCATTTGAGTTCGTCGCCAATTATCAGAGGGCCTTCAATATCAAAATCTCAACACTTCAAGCTGAAGTTTTAGTGATACGAAATTTATTCAAAAATAAAAATCTTGAAATCACGTTGGAAAATCTAAAAGTTCAAGTGAAGGGGATCTGACTCAAATCTTCACAAATTACTACAAATTGCTGTAGGCCTTCCAATCAGTTCAGCTGGTTGCGAAAGAAGTTTCTCCGCTATGAGGCGGATAAAAACATGGCTGAGAACCACAATAGTACAAGATAGATTTTCAAATTTATCACTTCTCTGTATCGAAAATGCTTTAGTTAAGCAGAAATTGTCGGCTGAACAAGTTCTCTGTTTTATAAAACAGATAGAAAACTAAAATTAGTTTGAAGTTTTTTTTATTCATACTTATATGTTATATTTCCTAAATAAAATGTGAAAACAAGAAAGTCTTTTACTTAAAGTAGGTATATGACAAACCATGATGATAAAAACCAAAATTGTTTAAAATTGAGAGTGAAAACAAGATTGACGTAGTTTTCATGCGCATGCATCTATAAAAAAGTGGTGTGTACGCCCCAACAAAATTTTTATACGCACCCCTCCCCAAAAAGAGCCCGTGGGGCCTGGCCCCCTCCAGAAAAATTTTGTAGTTTCGCCACTTAGCAATGATGAAGAAATGTATGCAGTAGCTGCATCAACCTTGATGACAACTGTGTTAGTTTTGAAAACGGAAACAAAAACTGAACATGTGGGCTAGGAAGTGGTTAAGGAGTCGAGAAGAAGGCAGAGATGGTGTTTTACAAATGCTAAACAATGAGTTACTTGTGGAAGATCCAGCGACCCACACTTGACGAAAAACCTCCTACGGCGCATATTTACGTGCACTTTTACCCCAAAATTTAGAACTTGTTCTAAATATTTTACATAAAAATTTGTTGTCTTAACTGACCTGTAAATCTAAACTATTATTTCACGCCTAAATACAATACGTCCTAAGCAAACGAGCTATTGTTTTCAATTCTAATATAGCGTATCCTACATTAGTCCAGTAGATGTCCACGCTGTGAATAGGTTAAGTGTTTGTGGCTGTTATTACATCAGTTTAGTTATAAAACTAACAACATAATAAAAATAAGAATGTAAGTACACAATATTAGTTTCCATTTAGTTAATCTAATATTAATTTAAACAATATCCCCATATAATGAATCAATGTTTGCAATTATTTAACTATTATAATATTCGAATAATCAAAGTGAAAAATTGTTTTCAGATGTTTGGAAGTATCAAATAGGTAAAAAAATGTTTTTGGGAACTTTAGGTATTGGAGAAAGAATGGTTCCGTATTGGGTTAATGAAGAGAAAGATATGGATTACTCGCTAAACAAGGTGACGGAAACAAACAAGAGTGAGAAGAAGAGGCAATCCAAATCATCTGTTGAAATGAATAGAAATAAAAAGAATCTGCAAGAGTTTTTGAAGGAACTGCCGAAAATGGAAAGCCATTACTGTCGCAAGAGGACCGAAAAAGTATATTTGGAACAGGATTTCAATTAAAAATCGGAGGTTTACAAATTTTACAAAGAAGCCTGGAAGATAATATAGCACCTCTATCAATTTATCCGTTCGTAGCAGAGTTCGATCAAATACATCTGTCCCTCTCCACCCCGAAAAGATCAGTGCGATCTGTGCTGCTCTTATAACATGAAGCATATCGAGGAGGCTGTTTTCCAAGAACGTATCTTTGCAACAGATCGAGCACGAGAAGAGAAGAATTCGGACAGAAAAAGGCTGAGGAAAATCTTATCCATTGTTTCATTAGGGATGTTCAAGCCGTAAAATTGTGCCCTGAACTACAGGCAAGTGCTTCTTACTATAAAACAATTTCACAATGTACAATTTGGAAACGCATAATAGTCAGAATTTCGTATGGAATGAATTAGTTTTGTAACTTGTATAATAAAACATTTAGAAAATTATTCTAGAAAATGAAGTTGTGTTATTTTCAGATAGGTGTCGCTATCAAAATTAGCATATTTTTAATCTAATTCATTGTCACTACTAGCGAGGAAATTCAATGTCGATATAGAACAAAAATATCTGGAGGAAGGTCACACTCAGATAGAGTGACCCTACTCCTAGCCTCATTGAACGGTGTCTCAAAGGAAGGGATATTTTTTGCCAACCGATTATATCGGGGTTATAAAAGATGCAAAAAAATCGAAAGCATCGGATGTAGAATACTTAAACCATACGGTTTTTTTTCAATTATGACGATCCTAATTGTATGAGGTATAGTTCAATTCGTCCATGAATGCGTAAGAATGATTTTAAGGTAGCAGACCTCAAATGTGTGAAGTATCTACCCAGTGGAGAAATTATAAGTTATATAAGATTATATACACTAATCAATATGTCACATTACCATAGAGACAGAAAATAATCAACGTAGACTATTCCCTTCAACCTCTGTATTCCGAGAGAAATAAGATAAACAAGAGGAAGTGGATGCACCTTGTTACACGTCCAAACGCACTAGGCGTAGTGCAGGCTTACCGAAGTACGCCAGCTACAATGGAATTGGAAGGAGTAAAATTATTGAAATGTAGTCTCAAACACCTTACACTTACCATAAATCTACAACTCACAATGCTCAGTCCAGGAAAAATCGTCTCTAGGCGCCACCACAATCTTAAATGTTTCTAAAATAAATAGTCTTAGGCGGGATGTTAAATTAATTCTACCTGTCTGTGGAAGATCGGATTGTAGCCTACTCAGCACAATCATACACAACTCCTGTTCAATCACACTTGAAAAGAAATTTATCCAAAAGCTTAAGAAAACTTATTGATCACACACTGTATCTATGAAAATTCTAAGTCATAAAACATTAATTTGAATACTTTCTAAGTAGCCCTAGTATACATATACATATATATTCCTAACTATTCTATAATTCTGAACCAAATAATATTACCCAATTTAGAAAAATCAAAATAAAAAGTCGGTTTAATAATTTTTAACCCACAACAACATTCGTTAGTTTCCGAAAAATTTAAAATATCACGTTCAGTGCTTTCGTTATAAATAAAAACTTTATCTTTTCTGAATATAAAATCGTATTTAAGCATTCAATAGGTATGAATTGTAATACTTCAAACCTGTAATTTCTATTTAATAAAAATATTCTGTTATTAGTGTTCTGTATTTTACTGACTGTCAAATAGCTCCAAATAATTAAATTTTATAATCGATCTGACTCATTAATCAATTTCAGGTCAATCCTTAAACTCATAATATTCAAAGATTAATTCAATTATTAATAGGTGTAACCCATTAGGTAAATTTACACAGGTTAATGCTAAAAGTTTTTATCTCAGCTGACACAAATAAACAAAAGTAAATGAATCAATGGATATACATTGACCAATTTGCAGAGATAAATATACTACAAACATTGCTTCGAAAAGCACCACAAAAACCAATTCTTATAGGTTAAAAATTCTAAACACAGTAAACAGATGAAGTTTGACTATCATTTTTTCTCATAAAAAAAAAGAAATTATTAACCTAACCAGCAAGAATGACCTTAAAAGATAATCACACTGTTCATCCTTTTAACAAAATCTAAAACTATTTCTTATTACAGTAGGTAATTCCTTGTCTGAAATGGCCATATAGGGATGTTTTGGTTGTTGTAGTCCGTTGATTACGCACCCACACTTGTCACAAACGAAAACCGAGACAGCCGTAATCGCTAATTCATTAGGCTGTAACAGTTGCGAGCGCAGTTAACTGTCTATCACTCGCGCACAATACGCATTAGTACCTGGGCGATCTGATTTATTATTTGCCTTTGGCATAAACGTCCGTCACAATAAATAATGTTTACTTCCACTTGTATAATAGAATTCCTATTTGCTTTATTCAATCGATGTGATATTATTATCGATTGTACACATACGACAATCAATGTCAATAAAGACCACTTTTCTCTATTGTTAAATCTGCTTTAGCACTTTTTAAATTTCTTGAAAGGAAACACTATTATCTCCTTTCAATTCACACTTAAACTTTTTACTTATGAATGTTTATATATGATTTATCCCCGTTATGGGTTATTGCTGTCGCTTGTAAACTTACCGCAGAACTGAATTTTCATAAACAAAATCCAACACTAACCATTCTAAGGTCCCTTAAAAAACGCGGGCGCTCTACCTTTACTTAAGCTCTAACAGAACGCTTCTCTCTTACACCCTTCACCACCCTTTGGCTTTTATACCCTCTTTTCACCATATTACCAATATCTTTGCGCCAATATCAAAATTTACCTATCACCACCGTGTATTTCTTTGTCGCGCAGAAGTCTGAAACGGACCCACCACTATCCAAAGTAAGAACAACATAGCCATCTTGATTTACTTTGTAAATTCACTCACAACCCTCCGAAAAAACCATTAATTGCAATTACATTCACTCTGTACATTATCCAGACCATAACTCAACTTTCTATAAAAATTTTCGCACGTGAGCGATCTCAATTTCCGCACAATTTAACCGACTCCATCACATTCTAACAACTTTATTCATGAACACGCATTCAATTTTCTATTATTGCACCATATTACAACATTTCTTCCTTACTGCACATTAATACAATGTCAATGTAATCTCACTCACTTATACGTCTACAACCATTTCTTTTTGTCGGAATTCTTTAGTACACAGCAGACAAAGACCTGTGCCAAATCGGTAGTCTTTTACCAGTGCGTCTCAGTAAAATTGTCCCAAAACATTATTTTTCAACCAAATTGAATACTTTCAAGATAATTACAACATTCAAATATTCTTTCATATGATACACAATGTTCCATTAAACTCCAGTGGCGTATCATTTACACCAACTTAATTCTGCATACACAACAAATATTTGTTTTCATGCACACTCACTTCATTTACATTCAAAATACGTTCCATACGTTATCAAGATACTGCATATACATGGTGCATCTAAATAACCTTACAACCTACGGGAACTCAAAAAAGTATTACCAACTGAAACCCATTTTTTTTATGACTCAATTCAATACATTGATAAACAAGATGACACTCACCCCACAACAATAACTAATCTAATGAAGAGCCTTCTCTTCACGCCGACAAGACTAAGATTACAACACAAAAAATAATAACAAAGTCCAAGACTAGTAAATAAGAACATAATAGGTGTATCACTAATTCAAGAGTACAACTATAATAACGGTTTTTTTCCTTACCATGTTATTGTATTGCAGTAATATTTTTGTGAGTAGATATGCAATATTCAATAAATAATAAAATGATGTTTTTAAAAAAATATATTTTATAACTTGTATTGTAACTATAATTGATCTTATCCCACTTGAATGGGATTGGACTGATTGTCTTATACCCTAGGTAGTAACTAATGTATAACATCCAACTTAGCGTTATAATGGCAATGAATCGTATAATCCAACATATTATCCATATTTTACAAAAACCCTCTTAAAATAACTATATTATACAGAGAGAACAAATACATCGGTATTACTCCATGAAATAAAGTTTTATTTTAAATCGGTGGCTCAAAATTCAACGATTTTCGTGCAAATAAAGTCTTAAATAACGCGAAAAACTATGTTACAACGCTGCATTAGTTTCACTTTAAAAAGTAACTTACATTTTCAAAGGTCAAGTTACGGCTTAGACATCGAAAACCTAATCTAAGAGCTTACGGTAGTAACTTTTTGTTATTTTGACAGTGGTACCACACTCTCCCTAGATACTCGCACCCTCTTACGGGCTGGAAGTTGAACTGAAACGCCATCTAATTAGTAATTACGCTTATATTCATAGATAAACCCCATCTATGCTTATATACATCCTCGCAATAACATCTCATTCCCAAAATCACAAATTTTCAGCAATTTGGCATTCGTGCAACGTTTAAAGAACCTCGCATATAAAAAATTATCTGGAACCTTGGTAGATAATTGATCATTTTGGTACGTTCTATAAGTGTAGCATACATATTTTTAGAAATGCCCTTAGAGATGGATAAGAAACATATTAAACTGGAACTTAAAGAGGAAGAACAAGTAAATGTGCTTTCACCCCAGCAAACTTTTATGGTAAACTATGATATAATCAAAGAAGAAATTGCTTACAAATTCAATGTTAACAATGGCTTTGAAGACATTGCAAATATTGAAAATGATGGAGAAGCAAAAATACCATTCTTAGAAAATCGTATTAGTATAATTCATACAGATCATATAAAGCAAAATATTGTCAAAGTCACAAGTTACGAGTGTAATCAACCAACCTTAGTGGCACATAACTTGCAACATCAGCCAAGAAATCACACTTTAAATTTGAGATACAAATGTGACCAATGTGATTATACCACAAAACGGAAAGATGGCTTAAAACGACATTACTTAATACACAGTTCAAATGTCGATTATAAGTGTGACCAATGTGATTATATCACAAAACGGAAAGATAATTTAAAACGACATTATTTAATACACAGTTCAAATGTTGATTATGAATGTGACCAATGTCATTATATTGCAAAACGGAAAGATTATTTAAAGGCACATTGTTTAATTCACAAATCAAATGTCGATTATAAATGTGCACAATGTGATTATGTAACAAAACGGAAAGATAGCTTAAAACGACATTATTTAATGCACAGTTCAAATGTTGATTATAAGTGTGATCAATGTGTTTATGTCACAAAATGGAAAGATTGCTTAAGACAGCATAGTATAAAACACAAATCAAGTGCGGATTATATATGTGGGCAATGTGATTATGTAACAAAACGGAAACAATGTTTAAAACAGCATTCTGTAATACACAGTTTAAGCACGGATTATAAATGTGACCAATGTAATTATAAAACAAAAAAGGAACGTAATTTTAAGCGGCATTGTGTAATACACACTTCAAGTACTGGTTATAAATGTGACCAATGTGATTATTTCACAAGATGGAAAGATAACTTAAAAAGGCATAGTGTAAAACAACATCAAGTGCCAATTATAAATGTGACAAAAGTAATTATAAAACAAAGCTGAAACGTCATTGTGTGATATACAATTCAGATTCAGTTGCTAGTTATAAATGTGAATGTTACAAAATGGAAAGATAGCTTAAAACATCGGAATGTAAATCACAAATCAAGAGATGATTATTAATGTGACCCATGTAATTATAAAACAAATTAGAGATAGCGCTTGTCACCACATTATGCAATACAGAGATTGAGTGCTGATTGTAAATGTGGCCAAAGTGAAATAGTAATCCTTGGCAAGTAAGCATACAAGACTTAGTAAAAAAAATTGACTATACGATGCATACAAGATATAACATAAATTTATGCATTACTGAGGGCACCCTCATTGGATCAAAAAATGGTGCTTTCTACCTGGCGACCCATAGTTGTGACCATGACAACGAATTAATTCATTTACATTGTTTATGTTTTCATTTTGTTAATTTGTTTAATAAACTGTCATAAATTGCTTGTAATTATTGTGCATAGTATAGTCTGGAAAAATATAACTCTTAGGATGAATTTTTTATAATTAAGACTTATTAGCAGACTCAATTAAATGTTGTGGTGTAACTCATATTTCCACTACAACATAAGTATTAAATCGTTAGAATTATCACAAATATTCATCCTGCTCATGGTATTACTATTGATGACTCCATGCATATAAATTGAAATATGACATAGGCTTATCATCGGCGTTTTTCTACCTGAGAAACCATAGTTCCGATTATTTTATTTTTGTTGAAGATCAATGGACACAAGCCTTATAAATAGAATACCATAATATAGCAAATAACATAATAAACAACACATTAACAAAATATCTCAACCCATGGATGTTGTAACATCACATAAATAATTTAATAATGTAAAACAATTTTGTATATCATGATATTAACGAAATCTTATAAGAATTGAGTAAATCAAACTTTTGCATAAAGACAAGTCTGTCAACTACTAAAAAATTTGCTGAAACTACAATTTTATTTCATCTGTGCCTTAATCTATGAACTGTTTAGTACGTACAAAGTCTAATTGAATTTGATTCAATTAATTAACGAGGTTGACTCAAATCATATGTGATTTCTTTGTTATCAAATAAATCTATGACTTGGAATTTATCAAGCTACATTTAGCCGTCTTTATGATGGTGACTGTATAATGATCCATACTTAATATTTATAATTCTTATAAATGATCATTAATCTTATAATCAAATTTAAAATGAATTTCCTTATTACAACAAAAATTATTACTTATTACTATTTAATTTATTTGCTAAAGACCATTCATAAATTAAGTTGTCAGGGTATTTTGAACACCCTGTATACGTAGTGGGTAATTTTGTTTGTAATTCTATGCACTTAGTTAGATTTCGTATATACATTTTTTTTTTTTGGTTGTCAAGTTGAGTTTTATGATTAAATTTGTTTAACGTGTGTTGCGACCTTTAGGAAAGGTGTATGGCGAGCTTTAGTTTTTTTTGTTTGTGAATTATTATTCAGTAATTTAGGTTGTTTTCCTTATTATTCCTCGTTTATAGAAGTTTGATTAACGTTTATTTGTAAATAGTTGTATATAAGTTTAAATAAGGTTTATTTCGTTTGATTTCCGTAAAATTTAATAGAAAGTTTTGTAAAATTAAAGAAAGAATGTAGATCTATGTGTGTATGATGTCATGTTGGCGACAGTAAGTCGCTTAATTATAGTTGTTCAGTTTATTAGTGAGAATGTTGGGTTTAAGTCATAGAGGAAGAATATGGGACTGATTGTTTATACTTAAATAAAAATATAGAGATGCTTTGCACGTTACTTTTGCTGACGTTTGAACTTTTGAAAGTTCTCGAGCTCTGACGGATGGAAACGAAGTTTGGGTGTTGGGGATTAAATCTTCCCCTTCCGTTTTTTTAATTGGTGGAATTAAATTAGATAAGATTTTTTATGAGTGGTGGGATTTAAAATGCCAAGATGGATTTTTGGTAATAATTTGCGGGATTCTGAAACTGACTGCGCTCTCGAGTAGTATTACGGTAACGTTTATTGTTACGCTTTAAGGGGTGGTTTAGAACGTTGATATATTGGACCTTTCGGTGTTTAACGAACGAACTTTTTGTGTAGTAAGGGTAGTTTAGCTACTTCTGAAGAAGACCTGTATAGGGATTTTATTAAACTGTTCATCACCAAAGGATTATACCTAGTGCCGATTTCGATTTTACGTAAAGTTAGCTAGAAGACATCGTCGTGTTATATTAGTGCTTCAGTGACCTCTTTGGTTTTTGTCGCTTTTGCGGGTTCTTTTTTAAAATCAACGTTCTTGCAGTGCCACTTATTTACCGTACAAAGCGTGTTTAAGGATAAAGAAACTTTCGTAATATATTAAAATTATAGTTATTTAAATCAAGTTATCAACATTTTGGATTGTTAGTGAAAATAAAACCATTTAAAAGCTAAAAGTTATCAAGCAAGTTGAACGCTCACAAATTAGTATTTTAAAAAGAAGTTTTTAATTAACGCAGTAACATTTTAACGAGATTCAATTAAGAAATTGTTTGTGTACAAAAGAACAATAGTCAACATTTCATTCATCATTTTTGCCAAAGCAGGAAGATTTCATTTCCGTAATAGCAGTAACCGATCATCTGGGTCGTTTTCATTGATGTAACACAGGAGAGGTGTAAATCTAGACCGTAAGGTAATATAATATTGTGTTTTTTTAGTGAAAATTTTCAAGATTTTTGTGTTTCGAATTATTTTTTTATGTTAACGAAGGTTCGAAAGCGGTGTCGTAGTTTTTTGTTAAAGTAAGTTGTCGTTTTAAATTTATTTAGTGTAATTAATTATAGTTTTGACGCTCCGCCTTCACACTTTTTTATTTTTAGTAGTAAAGGGCAATTGACCCTATCGTAGTGTGGGTACATAATCCACGATATATAAATATAGGTTAAAATCAGTTAGAACGGCGTTAAGCAGCATTCTGATCAGACATTCTGTCGCCTGTTAAGCCTTTGTATTTTTTTGTTTATCGTATGGTTACATTTATCTTATTCTTTTTTTATTTTATTATAGCTTTGTTAGGTTTTATAAATGTGTTTTAATTCTGTGGAAACCCTTTTGTGTTACATAAAAGTTCTTTTTGCAAATTGCAAGTTTTATTTGATTTTTTAGTTGAGTATTAATTCATTTGATTGTTTTTTTGTGTTTTGTTTATTATTTAATGCCTAATTATTTACACAGAGGTGTTATAACGTAACTTTATTGAGTGTTTATCACGCTTTATTTGACAAGCGTGTAGTGCTTTTGAAGCCCTATTTCAGGTGGTTTGCTGAGTTGCTGTCCAGCACACCTGGGATTGATTGCGGATAGGTAAGCGTATGTTTTTTGTATGTTTAGACACGCTATGTACTCGTAATTTTGGCACGACATCCCTTATTTTGACTACCAAACATTCTGGCGCCCAAACAACCGAACTGATTACGTTTTCATCCCCTATTTCGACTTACAAAGTTCAAATCCTGTTGTAGGACACACTTGACAGTACAGAGAGACCAGCACGATCAACTTCTATTACAGAAACCATTCGCTAGTTTCTATGCGTTTTCGTGTTTGCATGTTTTCACGTTTGCATGTTTTCGCATTTGTGTGTTTTAGTGTTTACATGTTTTGGCGTTTGTGTGTTTTCGCGTTAGCGTGTTTGCGCCTGTGTCTGTGTTTACACCTGGTGCTTGGGTGGGACCAGAGAGAAACAAAGGAGAGGAGAGAGACGGGAGGAATGAGAGAGACGTACACGATCAACTTCTTTCGTTAGTTTAAAATTATACCACTACATGACGTTGCAAACAAACAAATCTGTTTTAAAAGTAAGTGTGATCTAATTAGTGGGATTTTTTTGTCATATAGGTAACATTTTGTGACACGAGACTTTCAGCGAAGGCTATTACTGCGATCCCCAAATATTGAAGGGTGTAAGCACTCAGTAATGTTCGGAAAGGATCACTTATCTTCGGGAGTCGAGTACCTACTGTGGTTCGCACTAACTATATCTAGTTAGTGAGATTTTATAGTTGATAATAATTTGAAATCTACGTTTGATGAAAATGTAAAAATTTCATTAGAAAAAAATTTTGAAGACGAGCTTTTGCATGTAGATTTAGACACTTCTAATGAAAAGGAGTTAAATATCAATCCCGATTTAGAAAATAATTTTTATGTGCTTAAAGGCCAGAATATCCTGAAACTAATTACCGTAGAGTGCGGTTACTTGAAACGGCGGAGTAACTTAATTGGAACAAAACTTCAACTTTTATATTTTTTTAGAAAACTGGCAACAATGTGAATAATTGTTATTTTGTGTGAACAGGTATATAGCTTACTCTAGAGGCATGTGCTTGAAGTCTCATTTAAATGAAGTTATAAATATTTCCACACTTGTGTGTTCACCGAGCATAAACTAAAAGGTAACATTAATACAGAAAACTAATATTGAAAAACTTCTCTTAAAACATCTATTCACGTTTAGTCAATTTGCATGATATTTTGTAGGTTATGTATCTTATTTATTATCATTGAGAAACAGTCCGTACATTTCCGCAATTCCAAGCTGTGTTGCCAAAATGTTTATATATTTCCTTATTTGTATACTTGACAAAATTGCACGAAAACATGGAACACGTGTTCCAAGTTTTCAGAAATGATCCAAATATAGTATTTCTTTACAGAAAAATGCTAACACACCATAAAAAAAATCGTGCAGGAAAAACGTATGCAAAATATTCTTCGGAAAATCTAGCGGCAGCAGTAGAAGAAATAAAAAGTAAAACTATTTCTATGCGACAGGCCTCCAAAAAATACAAGATATCATTGGCTACGTTATCTCGAAAAGAAGCCAATAAAAATATGAAAGCTGCTGGCCACCGACAGTTCTAACAACATATGAGGAGGACTTGACTTTGGAAGGATTGTTTGTGGCTGCTAAATGGGGGGTTTCCTCTTACGACCCAATATTTACAATGTGTAATATGTTCTTATCTTGAGGAATGTGGTCGAAGAAAGAGTCGCTTTAAACAAAGCAAACTTGGGAAGGGCTGGGTGTATCATTTTCGCGAGAGACATCCAGAATTATCAAATCGTTTTGGAGAAAACATCAACAGAAATCGAGCCCCAGTGTCTTCTGAAATGATTACAGTGTTTTCAAAATTCAAAAAATGAACTTGAGAGTATTGGGCCAGGTGCCATTATAAACTATGACGAAAGTAACTTAACCGATGATCCTGGTCGTTCTAAAGTGTTGGTAAAAAAAGGGTCGAAACATGCAGAACGGTGTTTAGACACGTCTATTGTTATAGCTTGTACTGCTAGTGGCAAATTCTTATCTCCATACGTTAAAAATAAAGCTGAACATTTATACGACATTTGGAGAGAACGTGGGCCTAAGAACGCACGATACAATCGAACCAAATCAGGCTGGCTGGATGCAAAAGTGTTTGATGACTGGTTTACGACTGTAATACTCCCATATTTCAAAACTTTAGGACCAGGGCACAAAGCTATCATGGCGACAACCTTTACAGCCATCTTGCTCTGAATGTTATCAAGAAATATCAAGAACACAACATTAAATTCAACCTTTGGCCTGCTAACGCAACACACCTTTGTCAACCTTTGATGTATCTTTCTTTCGGCGTTTAAAAGCTGTATGCGGTAAAACATTACTGAAGTGGAAATTATCGCATCAAGGAACTATTCCAAAGGCTCAATTTCCAGCTCTCTTGAAAGATGGTATGGGACATAATCAAGAAGAAATAATAAAATCAGGATTCTGTGCATGGGGAATTTATCCCTTGGATAAGCAGCAGGTTTTAAAGAGGATTCCTGATCAGAACACAACAGCAGATGAATCCCATCTAGCTACTGCTTTAATAAAAACAACTTACGACTATGCGATATGGAAATGAAGCTCAACATCAGCAGATCAAGATAAAGACATGAGTAACAGTAGAAGCTGGAAAAAGTGCTTCCGATCCAATTCAAGAAGGTAACTCGAAAACACTTCTGAATGACTCCCAATGTTCTGCTAGTTCTGTTTCTGAAGCAGAAATATCTTTACATGATTCAGAAACTTCAGTTGGTCCAAAAACCTTTTTTGATTTTGAAGAAACTAGTGATAATGAGAATATTGAAAGTGACGATGAAAATGGTAATGGCACACAAAGTCCAAGTTCCAAGTTTTCCGAATGGAGGGAAACTTGGAACACTCCATATTAAAAAAAAATCTTTCTAGATTTTTAAATATGTTTTACTGATAACTGAAACTAGTTTTATAAACCTCTATACAGATTATGAATAACTTAAATTATTTGGAATGTTTTACAGTTTTCCGTAACTAACCATTAAATCTAAAAAGTGTTTCAAGTATCCCCACTCTACGGTACCAAATAATTATTCGTGTGAAAACCAATCAAGATTTTTTGTATTAACGACCTAGACGTCTTTCTTTTGCTGAAAATGGAAAGGTTAATAAAATACCCATGATTTAGTATCAAGGGGTACGTTAAGACATAATTTTCCTTTACCATTGGTAGACGATCAAATAGACCAACTTAGAAATAAATGTTATTTTACACGGTTAGATTTGAAAGATGCTTTTTATTATGTTGATGTGCATCCTGAATTTATAAAATTTACTTCTTTTGTTACACCTGATGGTCAATTTAAATATTTGAAAATACATTTGGTTTGAAGAATAGTCCAGCAAATTGGTGTAGACTTATTAGTATGGTATTTTGGGATTTAATTAAAATGAAATTAATTACGGTTTATTTTGATGATTTGTGCATTGCGACAAAAATTTTCCAGGAAAATTACAAATCCTGAATTCAGTTTTCTAAAGATTAATTCAGTATAAACTTGATTTGCGTATTGTAGGTAGCGGACCGCGAAAGTTTTATTATTGGATTTTTAATATCTTGATAATACGTCGTGATTTGCTCATGTTTTGGGAATATTTTATTTTATGTAAGAAATGTGGGAATTTATGCTTGATATTTGAGTAAAGGTTGAACAGAAAAAGAAAACATATATTAGGGTAGAGAAACAGGTGGTCTGCCGAAACTGGCGTGACGAATTTTTAAAAATTTCTATACGTGTGCTCTTGATGTAAGAATGTCATTGATTTAATAATTCATTACGACGGAACCTAGCGCAAACCCAAAGGGATCTTTGTTTGGTACGTTGAAACTTGAGACCTAAATTTAGCGCTTGTTACGTACAAATGCGCATTTTAAAAATTAAGATGTCAATAATTAATATGAAACTTCCGACATAATAATTTTTGTTTTTTTTTATTAAGTTTTGAAAAATGGGAGTTGAATGCGCCAGTAAAAGTAGTTAGTTTGAAATCGGGGGAAAAGGGAGTTACAGTGAGAGTGTCGATCGAGCCAGATCGGTGTGGTTAATTAAATACCTTCATTGTAAACAGTTTGCCTTTAAAATATTTCTTGCGTGTACATTTTCTATTGAATTAGCCAACGCTAATTTGTCTTTTCATTCGGGTGTTAGTTTTAATGCGTTTTCCAAATATTAATCCATAAATACCAGTTAACAGTCACCCTTTTTCAAGCTACACCGCGTACGTTAACGATTTGTGCCTGTGATCAATTGTAAGGAGGCATTTTTATATAACTGAAGGCTGGCAGCAAATAATTTTACAAGCGTAGTAAAAGGTGCATTCTATCCTTACGAGGAGAGAACAGGGAACTAACGGTAACAAGTCAGCAACGACTATATGTAACGTATTAAAAATCAAACATTGTCTTGCAAAGATATCTCATTCGCACGCGGGCTCGTTAAGCGTTGTTTGTCGTTTATATTTATATTTGTGTAGAGGTGGACGTGGGCGAACGGGTACACGATTCTGCTCGGTTATTAATTGTAATATGCAATTGCCGAGTGTGGACATACTCCTGGGTCCAGATGACCATTAAACACCTAGAATTTTATTGTCGTATAGATGAATGTGTAACTTGAGAACGGAGCGCAGTATTTTTCTAATGCACTCAAACTTATATATCGGTCACGATGTTACGATCTATTTATAACTTACCCTTATAAGGCTTTGTTTTAATGAGTTTTTTTTGTGTCAGTTTGTTAAGTAGAAATATTGTTTGACAGCGAACTAATTTCTCTTTATATGTAATTTATTGTAATTTTAAGTATGTATTTTATGCTTTAGTAGTCACTAAACAATTGTGTACGTGTAAATTCCTTGTGTCCTTGCCTTTACCTTTATTATCACCTGTGTAATTTTACTGTTGTTGTATTTTGTATGTGCCGTAATTTGCCTTATTGTTTTATGTACTTATTTACTTAAAGACCGGCATGCCTGGTTTTAAAGGGCCACATGTTTGGTATTACGATTTTTATTCTGATTATTTATGACACAATTGTGGGTGTCTGCTTTTTATTTATTTTTCTCTTAACGTTATAATTTTGTACTCACTTTAACCTGATATAATGGTGTTTTGTTATATATTTAACCCTTTCATTGTTTTTTTTTTGTATTATTTGATTTACTAATGTACTTGTGCAATTACTTATTTATGAATAAAGTGGGTTTTATTGGTGGTTCTTTCCCTCAATAGTACATTAACGGGCTGAACCACCATTCCGCAAAGCGCATTAATTTTAATCTCATCCAGTCTATCTCAGTCAAATAGCGCAACGTACCTACCACTAGACGGCTAATTTGTTTGATCAGATTTGAGGTTTGCGAGTAATCAAATATCAAACTTGTAAATAAATTCTAATGTTGTAATTATTGCCAGGAAAGTCAAAGTAAGGCAAGCAATTAATTTGAGTAATAGTAACATTATTGTCACTAAATTCAAGATAAATCACTTAGCGATTGTTTTGTTCTTGAGTTTGCATTATTGCAAATAAGTTCAAATTACACTTTTCAAGATAGAGTACTTGGGGACGCTACAGTATGGATAAATTACAATTTTTCTATAAAAGCATATACTATTTAGGGCATAGTGTTAATAGCCATGATATAAAGCCTTCGCCTGCAAATTTCCTGTTCCTAAAAATTTTGCCGACGTTAGAAGCCTTTTAGGGCAACCGGAAACTTGTTTTCCGCCATATGCAACACACATGTAATTGACAAAAACTCCTTTCTGGTATTTTATATTCTAAGATTCTTGTATTGCGTTCCATTATTGTTCTTGTATTATGTTCTATTAGTGCTCTTATTTTTATTATTAAAATACTGAAACTATTTATGCGTTTTCTATATTAATATATGAAGAGTTCCTTTTACGTACATTTTGCACTATTTGTTTTTCAATAATAGTATTACATTATACACATTCAATTAATCGTCTAAAAAACCAAGAACCGTAAACCTAATAGGATACGAAGCGGTAATTGCAGGAACACAATCACGCATGCGCACTAGCGCAACTGACTGTTCAACTTCATGTTAGTTTTAACAATAAACAAAAAACATAACATATAACTTTCCTTATTCTTTAAAGTCAGTTCTTAAGGTTTTTAATGTTGTGTAAAAAGACTCAAAATGAGTGCATACTGTTTCCATTGTAATAAGATTTTTATTGAATCAAAGCAATCTTCATAAACGGGTGGTGCATAAAATTAACGATGTAAGTGCAATAGAATATGAAGGAGATGTAGGTTTATTTAAGTGCATGGAGGGCTGCAATGTGTCCTTTAAATTCAATATGGACCTACGAACACATCTGCAAGAGAAACATCAAATTCAGATGGAAGTAGAGGATGGTTGCTACATACAATGGCACGCACCCACACCCAATAGACCAGATCTTAATCATTGCAGAGTTTTTGTTAATTTCGTTACAGATTTTGAGATATGGCTGAAAGTGGAAGAGAAAAATAATGATGTAGATACGTGAAGTCCACAGGTAGAAAGCAACGTGAAAACATCAAAAAAGTGAAAATATATTTTGACTGTCAGACCTGGTAACATATTGTTGCTTAAATGATATTACACGGGTAACTTTAACTTATTTATTTTAGGAAAAATGACAATTACACCTGATTATCATTACAAAAAAACCGAATTCTGAAACCTGTTTAATGAAATATTTTAAAACCCATTATGGCCATGGACATTGCATACAACATTTAAGGCTTTCCAAATCTAATAGGGAGGGCATTGCCTCAAAATTGATAATGGGTGTTTCAGATGGACAGTTAGTATTTTTTTTAATTAGTCCTTTAGATTAAAAGTTTAATTATTGATTTGCAGTATTGAAAGCCACGTGACGTCACTGATTAGGAATGCTTCCAAATCTGACTTCCCGGCATATATCTGAACCAGTTTGGTGACCTAACCCTGAAAAGTAGAATCTCCCGCACCTTGAAAAGTCTATTTGAATACTCCGTGCAGATGATTTCTTTGAATTATGAGCCTGACCCGACCAGAATTGCTTGAAGATCGCCTTTGTCCTTGAAAATTGATTTCTCAGAGGTGTGACCTTGCAGGGAACGTGTACGTGACTTTGACCTAATGAACTTGCGGGTTTTCCTTAATAAATTAATAAGTAGATCACTATACGTGACTGAATAATATATGCAGGCAATGTGTGTACGCAATGGCCTTGAATAGGAGAAAGTAGATCCTATAGTATACGTGACCTTGAAGAGCATCCTCCTATATACCTTTACCGGTCATATACCGGGATACCCCTGCAGGTTGCTTTCTAGGACTTATGATCTTGAAAATTGATACCAATACATTTTAGCCATTGACAATCTATTTGATAGCCCTACAGATGATTTATAGGAATTATGACCCTGAATCAGCCAAGAATTACTTGAACCATGGATCGCCTTTGTTCTTTTCTCATAGGTGTGACCGTGAAATGGTGGGGGAAACGGCTACCTGTGTTGGGTAACAGATCCCTGTTTTGGGAAACGGCTCCCCTGTTTAGGAAACAGCTATCTGTTTTTGGGAACCGGATCCGGTTCTTAGGAAAACTACCTCATCTTGGTGGTTTAGGACAGTAGCATTATGAATCCACACACCGTCAGCATAATCTTTTTATTACAATTTAGCCACTACAGGAACTTTTACTCACATTTTAGCATAGACAACGACAACCTGTATGATACCCCTCGACCTTGAGTATTAACGTCTTGACTCAGCCAAGAATTACTTGGGTGTCCCTGAAAGGTAGACTCCCCCACGCCTAAAAAAGTATTTAATACCCCTGACCTTGAGAATTGATTTATAAGCATTAACACCTTAGCTCAGCCAATAATTGCTGTGTGACCTGTAGGAATATACGTAGGCAATGTGTATGATGGCCTTGAGCAAAACAACCTTGACCTTGAAGCCTCAGCTGAATTGCTTGAACAATGGATCGCCTTTGTTCTTGAACATTGATTTCACATAATTGAGCCTGAAGTGGTGGGGGTAGCTGGAAACTGACCTAGATAACAATCTATGTTTAGAAATTATGACCCTAACTCGACCAGAACAATGGATCGCCTTTGTTCTTTTATCAGAGGTGTGACCTTGAAAATTGTAAACATAGACCTTGAAGAGTCGGCTTGAACAATGGATCGCCTTTGTTCTTGAAAATTGATATGTCAGAATTGAGCCTGAAATGGGTATCTAGATAACAATCTATTTTTAGGAATTATGACTTTAACTCAGCCAAAACAATGGATCGCTTTTGTTCTTTTCTCAGAGGTGTGACCTTGAACATTGTAAGCATAGACTTTGAAGCGTCTGCCTGAACAATGGATCACCTTTGTTCTTCAAAATTGATTGCCCAGAATTGAACCTGAAATAGTGGGGGTATCTGGATAACTATCTATTTTTAGGAATTACGACCCTAGCTCGACCAGAACAATGGATCGCCTTTGTTCTTTTCTCAGAGGTGTGACCTTGAAACGGGGGGAAACTGTTACCTGCGTTGCGAAACATCCCCTGTTTTGGGAAACGGCTATCTGTCTTTGGGAAACGTCTATCTGTATTTGGGAACCGAAACCACTTTGCTGGCGGGCGTAACCTTGAACAGTAAACTTCCAAGAATTTATTGAAGACCTTTAAACATGCTTAGCATAGACAACAATCTGTATGATACCCCTTGGGAACACCTCAGGGATTGAGACAGAGGTCAATGAACTTCTTAGAATTGATGGGGGGCGTGACCTTGAAAAGTTTAATTAACCTTGAAATTTCCCAACAAAATTTGATTTAGAATCGACCTTAGTGGCGGAGCATCCTCATATATACCCCCAATTGAACTCTGAACGTGTGACCTTGACAAAACGAGAAGGTTGATCCCTATACCTTAAAATCCTAAGAAGACCTTGAAGCGGGTGGTGTGTACAGTGAGCCCTTTGAAAACCTTCACCGTGTACTTGGACGTAGGTAATGTGATCACCTTGAAACGTTCGATGTGGACAATCTGTACGAGAGCTTCAATGACCTTGAAAAACAATCAAGTAACCTTTCCAGTGGCTTTTACCAAATCTAGTTACTTCAATGACCTTGAGTAATATACTTGGATTCATAAAGCGTGTGACCTTGAAGCGGATGTACATGGATGACATTGAAGAATATGCAGGCAATGTGAGCGACCTTGACCTTGAAAACGAGAAAATGGATCCCTACAGTATACGTGACCTTGAATAGCATTATTCTGTTATCTTTGTGAACACAGACATGCTCGTGACCTTGAAGAATATGCGAGCATATACCTTTTAAGGTCAATGAACTGGTAACGCCTAATGACCTTGAGACAGAGCTCTATGAACTTTGAGTGACCTTGAAACCACGTGATCTTCAAAAACGCCAATGAACTGCAACGGTGACCTTGAGGCATGGCAACGTCGCGTGACCAGTATAACGCTCGTGACAGACCTACTTCCACGAACGGAGATCAGAAGGATAATGTACATACATTTATATATACAAAACATTGGAGTGGAGGTCAGAAGGCTAATATATATATATATACACATGAAGTGGGGTAATTTAACGTCACTTTTTGAGACGTTGCAACACTGTAAATTGGTCTAGAATCGACATAGCTATACTACTAATAGTCGTGGTTCACTTTATATTTGTGTGTGGAAAACACACCTACAAAGTGGAAATTAACACACACACAGGCATACACGCACCTACGCTCGCTCGCAAGCCTGTACGCACCCACCCAACCACACAGATACACACACGCGCGTGCACACTCACTCACTCACTAACTCACTTACTCACACACACACACACACACACACACACACACACACACACACGCGCGCGCACACACACACATAGAAACAAAGACAAAGACGAGGGCTAAGGCGAACACGAAGATGAAGACGAAGGCGAAATCGAAGTTGAAGACGAGAACGAAGACGAAGGCGAAGACGAATGCGAAGGTGAAGATGAAAGCGAAGTCGAAGATGAAAATGAAGACAAAGACGAACGCGAAGACGAAGGCAAAGACGAAGGCGAAGAGGAAGACGAAAACGAATGCGAAGGTGAAGACGAAGACGAAGGTAAAGGCGAAGATGAAGGCAAAGACGAAGGTGAAGACGAAAGCGAAATCGAAGATGAAAACGAAGACAAAGACAAAGGCGAACGCAAAGACGAAGACGAAGTTGAAAGCGAAATCGAAGACGAAGGGGAAAACGAAGACGAAGGCGAAGCCGAAGATGCATGCGAAGGAAAAGGCAAAGACGAAGGCGAAGTCGAAGACGAAGGCGAAGGGGAACACGAAGGGGAAGGCGAAAGCGAAGCCGAAGACGCAGATGAAGGTGAAGACGAAGCGAAGGCGAAGACGAAGCGAAGGTGAATACTACAAGGACAAGGGCACGGACCAGGACAAGGACACAGAAACAGGCACACACGCATTATTGCCGATCTTGGCGAAACCTTGTCAAACGTAAAATGAGCTAACAAGTCGATTTGGCGATAGTGAAAAAACCGACATATGTATATGTAGGTTGGAAGGTAAAGCAAATCTGATTGATCAGTCACGACTGATGCGTACGCATATCATCATTTTATGGTTAGTGTTAAAATCGGGTGGTGCCTTATCTAAACTGATCGTTTTCCTTATTTTTTACCATAAGGTTAGTGCCTACATGTTCATTTTTGGTTTGAATCAGTTAGAACATGCTAAAGAAGTGGTCTCCCAAAGAAGCGGAACCGGTAATTACACCATAAAGTACAAAAGTTTAAAAATACGCTTAAAATCCAAAAACTTTTTCAATCGCTCAAATAAATTTAGTAGAGGTACAAAATTTCGTATAATACTAAAAAGCAGCTACATAAAATTATTTATAAATAAATATTATGGATGTAGCTGGCCGAAATGATAACTAGCATTGTAAAACAGTAAAGTTCTGTTCTTGTAAACCGTAGCAATGCGTTTGACCAAGTTATACAGTGAATAAATAAAAGTTTGGAAAATATTTTGCTCCATATGATGCGCACTGCCATAAATTATAAATTGTCAATCTTGCCCCTCGAGATGAGATAATGCGATTGGCCATTTTCCTAACGAAATAAATAGTTTTTGGTTGGATGATCAATACCGTAAAAATCACAACAATGAGTTCTTGCCCATCAAGCCATTGCGTTTGACCATATTTCCTAGAAAATTGGAAAATGATGAATAACCAAAAAATCTTAACATTTACCTCTTGTCCATTTATATAATACGTTAGGGCGTGTATAATTGAAGTGTATGCACGTCTCGCCCCAAATGATAAACAACCCCCAAAACCATAAAGGATAGTTCCGTCCAATCGAAGAAATGTGTTTCGCCGATTCCCAACAAAATTGGTGTATAAATAAAGAATTTGGGACTCTTTTACCCTGAAAAATGCTCAAACACCCTAAAGCATAAAAGTTTGCTCTTGTTACGAAAAGTAATGCACTCGACGGGTTCACCAACAAAAGTGGTGTATAAATACTTTTTTAAACATTTTTGACACATGCAATAAATCAAAGCCCTAAAACCATTGCAATTGGTCTTTGTCCATGTATGTGCGTGCGTGTGTGTCCACGATAACCCCAGAACGACAAGTGCGTACTTAAAATTTGGTATTTAAGCTTTGTTCTATTTCTCTTAGAACTGATTAGATTTTGGGAGAAATTTAGTGGCGTAGAGGGAGTGTTTATTAGGGACAGTTTTTGATTTTTTTTCAAATATTTCTGAAACAACTTTAAATTACAAAAATATACCAATACATAGGTCTTAATCAGATAGATTAATTATGTTCTGTGCAATTTTTTTAATACGTGTAATTTAGCGGCAAAACATTCCTAAGGTAGAATTTTAGTGTTGGTTCAAATTTTTTCAATATCTGAATAATGATTAGTTTTATACGAAAATCTGTAGACATATTTTTTAAAGAAAATTTAATTTTACATAACTTTTGTGTATAAAATTTCTTAATATAAATCGAAATAAGTATAAAAATTAAATAAATAATATTGAAAATGCGTAAACTGTATTATCGATATTTTGATTTTCTAGATGTCTTTAACCTCTATCTGTCATACAGTTTTAAACGTCTGTTTGACATTATTTTTTTGTTTTTATAATGTTGCCTATTTTCGCAATGAACTTATTATAAAAGTGGTTGCATAATTATCCTAAAAAATTGTTATTAAAGTTATTTCATTTCTTTTAATTTCCACTCTGCGGGTTGGAAGTCGTGTATTGCTCCAGACTAGATATATTAATTTATTTACAACTTTCAGTCTCCTTTTGTGCGGTTTACATTGTGAAACTGATAACACTCAATTAAAATAATGATGCTGTCAAAGTTCTTGAAGTTTGAATAATATTTGTGTACCTAAATTGCCATTTAGTGACGTGAAAATATATTGTTGTAATTAAAAATAATTGTACCTTGCTTGAAATAAATTACTTACTACCTGCTTATAAATTTTATACAATACACGTGTTAAATGTGCTACATGCATGTAAAATGCAATTTTGAATAAACATACATGATTTGAAGCAGAACAATCTCAAAATAAAGTTGCCATGCGATCGGTAAACAAATCATGCTTTCTTGCTTTTGTCAATCGTCAAGTTTATTCAATGACGGCGTTCAGAATGCCATAGAAACTTGAAATTCGCAAGAGTTCCTATAGGTAGCTTGCTCAAAAGTGAAATTTATCGGGCAATAAGAGAATAAGAAGAGGGTATACCTTACATTAATTTACTTAAAACTGGCAGACCTCGTGTTTTGAGTCAAAACAAAACTAATAGATTGGTACAATCCGTCCAAGACAGAATTGGAATCTCTAGTCGAAAGCTGGGTTACCGTTTTGGGGTCTCATACAAGACCGCCACAGAGAGCTTCGTCAAGAAATTTTGTAGTTTATAGAAAGAGAAGGAAGTGTTCTAAATACACCCACACATAGCTCGAAAGAATAGCTATATGTTAGAGAGCTTTGAGACGAAGGCAAAGAAAGACAAAGAAAGGTTTAGTCTGCTGCACGATTTCAGTGGATGGTGTTCCAATATGTAAATTTTAATGGCTCACTCGCAAAAACTTTTTATGATGTATAATTAGGGCTGAGTAAACTTTAATAATGCTAAATGATGTTCTGAGATAAGTTTAGAAATTCTCCATAGTAGACTGTCATGGCGGAAGTCAGAATGTTTAACACCTTCAGTAACGTTTTTGTATTTTTAGAAGAGTAGATCGATGATATCTGGTTTCAAATTATCACGAAAATTATCGTTAAAGCATAGGGAACACATTGGCAAGTATAACGAGAAGAAATGGGTTTTGCTTTATAATGAAAATTGATGTATTTTCTAAAACTGTGTGATATCAAAGTTAAAGAGTACATGAAAATATCGTTGATGGATAGTGCAGCTACATCATAATTTCGCATTGGACGTAATATCTAGAATGAGTTACCATTGGTTTTAGATTTAAGGGAAAAGGGTAAATCGTTGTTGCTAAGAGCGATGCGATTATGGGATATATTCCGGTCGACATAAGGGTCATTTTGGCCCTAGAACGAACTGTTATGAAATGCTGTGTGGTAGATTTTCGAATTGCATAAACCCGTGGTGGGATAATTAAATAAAAATTATGTGCAGTTTATTAATAATTAATTAACGACGAAGCTGTTTTAATAAATGTGATGGAAACATTACAATTTTAAGAGTGTTAGATGAAAGCGGCCGTGACTGTAATGCAAAAGTAAAGCAAATGACGTGTTGAAAACTTTCATTACATCTGGTATAAAAGGAAAAAGAGGAGTCTAAAATTATAACCCTTTATAATGAATACCTTACACTAAGGTATCGATCCACAGTGATTACGATATCAAGTGACGATGAGATACAAGCCCGTCTAACCGCACTAGCAGGCTTTGTGGCCCGTCGGTGAGCATATGCCGCTCACACGAGCATCTTGATACCATTAAAACAATAATAAAAAAATCTATAGCGTAAGGATTTTACAAACAAAAAATTATGCAAATAAATAATTTAAGAGTAATCTCGAGTATTTATGTAGTCAGAAGAAAAGTGAAAGCGTCTGCGCTTTAATAAATATTATCTCAGGTATGTATACATCAGCTAAGTTACGATTAATTGCAGCGTTTTATGTATTCTAAATTTATGGTGATTATTAGAAACTGTGGCATTAATTAAAACTATTAAACTTATTTATGGAAACCCTATCGCAACTGTTAAATTTGAGGTGAGCACTAACTTTCATTTGAATTTGCTTCACCATGGCTAACTATTTACGTTAGTTTGGCAACCCATTTATTTTAATAAGCATACGCGAATTAGCTGTTTAACAAATAATTATCGATGATAATTCCTAGTAAAATCAAGCTGCAAATTCATTAATTGCAAAGCACAAGATGAATGTGCAACTTTGCATTCGAGAGTCATACACTGTGTCCGTAAAGTATGGAACAAATTAATTTTTAGCTAAACAGAACATTTTAAGAAATAATCCTGAAACACGACGATTTTTGATTTTAATTTTCCGTATTTTAAAATAATAATCTAATATACAGGGTGAATTACTTTTGAGTAATGACGTCACCGCCATTTTTTTAAATGGAACACCCCCATTTTGTTTCAATTTTCGGATTGCTCTAGCTCATTTTTATTAATCTAATAATGTAACAAAAGATTACAAACTACATTTAAACCAATTGCCACTAGACAACAAGTATTTTTGATAATATTGTTAATTTAACTAATAAAGAATGTTATGCGTTACTTTATGAGCACACACAAAACTATTGTATTTTTGTCCACCCTGTACCAATTGGAATCAACATGTGATACATTTTTGGAATCAGCTCAGCTAGAGCAATCCGAAAATTGAAACAAAATGGGTTCATTTAAAAAAAAATGGCGGTGACGTCATTACTCGAAAGTAATTCACCCTGTATATTAGATTATTATTTTAAAATACGGTAAATTAAAATCAAAAATCGACGTGTTTCAGGATTATTTGTTAAAATGGTCTGTTTAGCTAAAAATTAATTTGTTCCATACTTTACGGACACAGTGTATATTCAATTATTAATCGTATTACAAGTTATATTTGGCATGAGAGAATTTTCAAATATAATCGTTTAATTTTGACAGCAACCGACTACAAAAAGGCGATAAAAATATTATGGCTCTGATAGGCTGGTAACTAAGAAAAACACGATTTTATTAGATGAAATTATATCATGTGATACATAAACTATATCCTTATACATTAAACAACAAATGCTATAATTATTATCGATAATGTTTCCAAGTGAAACTGGGCTTTAGATTCATTGAGTACAAACTTCGAGATGAATGTGTAGCTTCCGTTCACGAACCATATCTTCAATTACGCAATACATGGTTATATTCTCAACATAATACAACTTTTGTAAATTATGGTCTTAAATACAATTGTATCATTAAACAATTCAAATTATAACATACTTAAAATACTTAATAATTAAACTTATACTTTACTTCAGCTGGTTCTATTATTCACTTTTGCAACCATTACTTGACTTGTGTCTTGCAGAATGTATTTTCCAATACCGTTGTACGTTTGTCGAATATTTACATTGATCACATTTGTATTCATTACTAAAATTGTGTATAGTACAATGACTTTTCCAATACTGTTGAAATTTTGTTGAATAGTTACATTGGTCACATTTATATACATGTAAAGAGTGCATTTCACAATGTTGCTTTAGCTTGTATTTCACATTTGTTGAGTACTCACATTGATTACATTTAAATTCAATACTTGAATTGTGTTTACGACAATGTCTCTGCCAATTTCGTAACACTTTAGTTGAATAGTTACATTGGTTACATTTGTATTTGGTACTTAAGTCATGTACAGCAAGATGCCCTTTTAGATTACGTTTTAATGTTGTAGAGTAATTACATTTATTACATTTATATTCGGCACTTGAATTATGTATAACATAATGACTCTTCCAATTTCGCTGCACATTAGTAGAATAGCTGCATTGATCACATTTATACTCAATACTTGAATTGTGTATGGAACGGTGACTCTTCAAATAACGTAGTGTATTTGTCGAATAGTTACATTGATCACATTTGTATTGACAGTTTGAAATGTGTGTAACGGTATGTGCTTTTAAGTTCAATTTTACAAATGTGGAATAGTTACATTGGTTACAATTATATTTGGTGCTTGAATTGTGTATAGAACGATGACGTTTTAAATAACGTTCTAGATTTGTTGAATAATTACACTGATCACATTTGAATTCACAACTTGAAGAATGTATGGAACAATGTCTTATTAATCTACTTTTTAACTTTGTTGTAAAGTTACATTGATAACATTTGTATTCAGTATTCAAAATATGCATAGAACAATGACTTGTTAAACTTTTTTTCCATTTTGTTGTAAAATCACATTGGTCACATTTGTATTCAGTATTTAAAGTGTGCAAGGAATAATGAACTTTTAAATTACTTTTTAATTTTGTTGAATAAACACATTGATCACAATTATATTGATTATTTGAGTGTATAAAGTAATGCATTTTCAAAGCATTTTTTAATTTTGTTGTGAAATCACATTGATCACATTTGTATTCAGTATTTGAAGTGTGTATGAAACTATGAATTTTTAAACTGTGTTTCCATTTTGTTGTAAAATTACATTGATCACATTTATATTCAGTATTTGAAGTGTGCTTATAACAATGACTTTTTAAACTACTTTTCCATTTTGTTGTAAAATCACATTTGCCACATTTATATTCAGTATTGGAAATGTGCATACAATAATGAGTTTTTAAACTACATTTCCATTTTGTCCTAAAGTCACATTGATCACAATAGTATTGATTAGGTGATTTTTTTCGTGGTACTAATGATTTCGAGTTTGTAAGGCTGTCACTTTCATTATATAAGTTTATGTTTGTTGTGTGTGAAGCATTATTTTTCATTACAGGATCTTCTATGGCAGTTGTATTATGAATTGTAAAGTATGATTCACCTTCATCCTTAACATACGTAATACTCTCGAATACATTCTCATATTTTATCTTATCAAATTCATCATTACGTTCTTCTTTTATTTCATTATTTATAATTCTATTTTCTTCGGTAATACATAAATGTATTTGTCCTTCTTCTTTAGGTTCGACTTTAATAAGATTATCAACTTTTGTGGTCATTCTACAGCTTACTGTTGGTATTTTGTTTATCCTAAAATGATATGTTAAAAATATGATAAAATATTTAGTAAAAATGTTTACTTAACAATTGATCGTACAAGACAAAATATTTAGGAGTAGGTATTTTTCTAAGTTGATGTTTAGTTTAGGGTTTGTATAGATATGTATTACTGTTTACAATGGTTCAGTCATAGCATTATATATATAAGCTATAGATTATAGTAGGTATAATTGCACGGTAGATAACCTATTGCGGTTGATAATTCTGAAAAATGAAATTAAAACTTATCACTTAACATTCATTAACGAAACTTACGATATCAAATGCGGTATTTACAGCAAATGTGGAAACCATTTAAACAATCATAAGAGCTGTGAACTATATGCAAGAAGAAAGATGAGAATATGCGCATACGAATGTATTAAATTAAAGGAAAATATGCGAAGTAACTTTATTATACAGGGTGTTGGTTAAAAAGAAACAGTATTTCGATTACAATGCTAAATACGGCGCGATTAAAAATATCCAACACAGCCACTCGTATGAAACATGAAGTTAGTAATCATTTGCCGCAACATAGGTGATTGTGCGCCCATACTAAATATAACTTCAAAATTGATACAGTAACTTAATGTATAATTCTTGGCCGCAATAATGCATTGGTCAACTGTAGTTGAAAGTGAAAGTAGGTGGCGGACATGTCGATTTAAAAATGAGCGGGAGATATAAATGTTTTCATTTACCTTTAATATTTTATTGCTTTTATCATTGAATAAAGAAACTGAAAGACAGTATTAATTATAATATGTAATTTATCAAAAAAATATACATATATGTGCATACTTATACATTACATAGTTTTACACACAAATGAAAAATAATTGATCTGTTGTAAGCTTTTACATAATTTACTGAAATAATTTTTTCGATAAACCTCTTGTAAGAAGTTCGTTTTAGTTGTATAATTGCTTAGATTATAAAAAGGTACAGATACACCTTTCCATATACGAACCTTATTAAAACACATTCATTTGCAAAATGCTTGCTACAAATTAAATAATTTTGCAGTGTAACACCAGGCATAAATTTTATTCCAATGCTCTCTTGCCATACTTTTGATCTTATAAATAAGAATCGGAATTTATGTATGCTCACATTAAATTCAAACTTACTTTTCAAGATTCCTTGGAAAATTATGCATTTTTTCGCTTCTTCTTTGTGCGCCACACACTAAACATAATGATTCGGATTTGCAATCAATTTTCAATCAAGGAAATACCACTAAATATAATCAATGGTCCTAGTACCAATTATAATAATTACACTTCATTTTTAAATTTTAGTTTAAATCTAACATTGCATACGTTCACACAAGATATTTAAAATAAACACTAAATAGGAAATAAACGTATTAATAAGATTAATAACAAAATGTACACAAAATAACCTACAATAAAAAGTTCAATCGTAAACACAAATGACATTATTGACAATTCATTTTACAGTGCGACATCACTAATGCTTTCTCGATTGAACAACAAAGATACACTTATAGATTTTTCTTGTAGTTTAACAAGGACACACAATACAACTAAAAGCGAACAAAATTGCCTATGGAGTTACACGTCTCTGTGTTGTCTCTGATTGATATTTGAAGTTTAATGTTTGAGTGGAAAGAAAGTGCCGCCACTCCTACGAAACATGTCGTTAGTAAACATTTGCCGCAACAAATATGACAGTATACCAGTATTAAATGTAATATCAGAAACTTTGTAGATATAACGTGTTCCGACTCTATTAGAATGTTAGGTATAACAATAACTTCGGAATTAACTTGGTCCCATCATATTCAAGATGTCAGCAGTAAACTTGTGAAATGTTGCTACACCCTCCAATTTTTAAACGTTTTATGTAACTAGAGCACTCTGATAACGTTGTATTACGCCAATTTTCACTCACATACTCTTCATAATATTATCATTTGGGACGGAGGTGCAGAAGTTGAATGAATTCTCAAAATTCAAAACGTGCTACCAGAACAATATGTAATCTTTCCTTACGAACATCTTGTAAACCTTATTTTGCTAAATTACGAATTTTAACTGTCATCGACACTTACATCCTTGAAGCATGCTCTTTTGCTTATCAAAAATAGAAATACCTTTAAATTATCCGATCACTGTTACAATACTCGTTGCAAAACTTTATTAAGTGCTGGTAATCACAAAACAACTCTTTTACAAAAGAATTTGCTGTATAGTTCCTGCAAAATATTTAATGAGTTACATTCGACAAATCATAAAGAATTTATACTTGTACATAATTTTTATACCTTAAGAGTTTTTTAAATTAAAGTAATTGCATTCCTTCGTCTTTTAATGTATTTTAATTGCTGACAATTATTACATACATTACCGTACAGTAATGTATACTGATGTATTGGTAGTAAATATATTATTATTAACAATATTATTATCAAATATAACATAATGTAGCGTTACCTATAATTGTTGATTGTTGGTAACATTTGTAAAATAAATTAAATCATGTTTCAATTTGCTTTTTGTTCTCTGCTTAATTTTGAATAATTTGGGCACTCCTAAACATTGAACGTCAATTGTCAATTTTGAGGTTATATTTAGTATAGGAGCACTATCACAAATGTTGCGGCAAATTGAAACATTATGTTTCATAAGAGCGCCAGTGTCAATGATTATTGATATCATTGTATTTAATGTCCAATTATTGTCTTTCCTAATTAGTTTTGAGCCAAAGTGTATTTAGATTCATTGTAGTTTCATTTTTATTTCCAAAATCTCTAAATTTAGAAACAACACACCATCCTCCGACCTACAAAGTGGTAACTAAAAGAAATGAAATAATAATAAGTTTTTTGTCATTCTGAGATTAAATACAGGGTCCGCCTTTGGGAGCTGATCCTATGAGTATCTGCTAAACCAAACTTACTATAATTTTGAAAATTTTGTGACAGGGTAATGATGTTAGGGCTAACTCATCTAAAATCTTTTCACGTTCGTACCACTTCCGGTTATACCGGAAGTCGGTACTTAGTCGCTTATTTTAAATGGAACACCCCGTATATTAATACATTTTTGGATTCTATGTCGAATTTTAAGGTAAGTTTGTTAAATAAACTAGATACGAAATTTCAGTCGTTTTAAAAAAAAACATTTTTCTAAAAAAATTGACAGATGCGGTCTTAGTAATAACTCGTTAATTGTTTTGTTCCTGTCAAAAAACAATTTGAATAAAACTTTGAGTTGTTGTAGGCAAAGGTTTACTGCAACAGTCTGCAAAAAATGACATTTGTATTTTTCATAAAAATAAAATTATGAATGTCTAAACTTGACTATCAGAAAATGCAAGTTACTCAAAAAATCAAATGAAAACCCTATTTTTATTACTCAGATCGATTTAACGTCAAAAATTAAGGTAAGTTTGTTTAAAACTTTATTTGCCTAAACGTAACAGTTTCATACTTATTATCAAAACGTCCCAATTTTTATAATTTGTGATAAAAATGAGCTACAAATCTAGTATTCCTTGTTCGTGGTCACCATGGAAACCAAATAATTGAGAATTGAAATAAAGAAAAATATTTGAAAAAGTTACTGCAAAAAATTATAAAAATTGATAATTTTGTGATTCAAAAGTCATTTTTGGCAAATAGAAATGTTCTAAGTAATTTTTTTCAAATTCGATATACAACATAAGTGTAAAAATTTAATACTTTATGAGTAAATCGGAAAAAAATACTTTTTACTGCGGAGGTAGTCACTACATACTTATCAGTGCATTCTTAGACGATAAAGTCGCTTATTTAGTATTTCTTGCTAGTGATCAAATGTAAATTAATTTACAATAAATGTTCAAAATGTTACCCGTTAGACGCAAGACATTGTTGATCCCGTCTTATAACGGCTTCATTTGTAGCCCTTTGAATTTCTTGTGGAGAAAGAGAATTGAAGGCATTTTGCACGCTTGCAATGCAATCTTCTTTAGTCGTTAGTGGTGTAGTATAAACAATATTTTTAATTCGACCCCAGGTGGCCATGGAAAGGGACCATTATTGGCAAACCAACGATCTTCAAAAATTTCATAAAGTTTCATGGAAACAGCGTTGGTGTTGTGAGGGGGCGCACCGTCTTGTTGGTACCATCAATTTTTCCTTTCTAGATTTAATCGGGGTTCAATTCGAGTGTTTAATATCACAAGATATTAGTTACTACCTCCGCAGTAAAAAGTAGTTTTTTTCGATTTACTCATAAAGTATTAAATTTTTACACTTATGTTGTATATCGAATTTGAAAAAAATGACTTAGAAAATTTCTATTTGGCAAAAATGACTTTTGAATCACAAAATTATCAATTTTTATAATTTTTTGCAGTAACTTTTTCAAATATTTTTATTTATTTCAATCCTCAATTATTTGGTTTCCATGGTGACCACGAACAAGGAATACTAGAATTAAGTACGTAGCGCATTTTTATCACAAATTTTAAAATTGGGACTTTTTTAATAAACCTTTGCCTACAACACCTCAAAGTTTTATTCAAATTGTTTGACAGGAACAGAACAATTAACGAGTTATTACTAAGACCGCATCTGTAAATTTTTTTAGAAAATGTTTTTTTTTAAAACTACTGAAATTTCGTATCTATGTAGTTTATTTAACAAACTTACCTTAAAATTCAAGATAGAATCCAAAAATGTATTAATATACGAGGTGTTTCATTTAAAATAAGCGACTAAGTACCGACTTCCGGTATAACCGGAAGTGGTACGAACGTGAAAATATTTTAGATGAGTTTGCCCTAACATCATTACCCTGTCACCAAATTTTCAAAGTTATAGTAAGTTTGGTTTAGCAGATACTCATAGGATCAGCTCCCAAAGGCAGACCCTGTATATTGTTTCAGTCCCTGTTTTTATCGACTGAAGTGTCACTTTTAGTCTCTAGAGATTAAAAGTCACTTTTAATCCCTGTGGACATAATGTGTCAGAAATCCTTGGCAACAAATCAACCTAGATATCTTAACTACTGTCGCCGCAAAAAGTATGTATACTCGAGTTTGAAGCTGAATCAAAAAATAACCATCGGGCAGATTCGAATAGGCTTGGTGTCAAATTAAAGCCTGTTTATTTCTACGTTGTCCCCGAACGATGTAAGTGCCCCTTTTTTGGGGTTTACGAGGCCATAGCTAGGTTTAGAGGTACATAAAAACAAAACTACTCGCACACGCTTTAATTTGACACCAAGCCCATTCTATTCGGCTCAATGGTCATTCTTGATTCAGCTTCAAACTCGAGTATACATATTTTTGCGCCGACAGAAGATTCCTAACCAGGGATCGTGCGCCATTTCACATCTGGGATTTTAAAACTTTGGGATGAATTTTGGTATAATTACAAAAATAGCATATGTTCTGCGGGACTAAGGTATCTTTTAACTCCTGGAGTTATTGTCTTCGCCCCTTTTCATGCACCCTTGTTTATTATAGTAGCTTGAAATGTACAATACTATTGTAATAACGGTGGCCCGATCTCTCACGTCTTCGCTCCTTGTTTATCATGGCGGGAAAATTTGATATTTGAAAGATTATTCTAATTGGGGCCACATACTATCTCATAAGACAAATATAGGGCTCCGGAACTTGTTCTCGGGTTTTCGCCCCTTGCTTATTATGGCGGGAAAACTAGACATTTGAAATAGTATTCTAATAATGGGACTCGCATACTATATCTTAAGACACCGTTAGTACTCCTAAATTTGTCACATAGTCTTAGCCCCACAGCATTGCATTGCACGCCCCCCTTTCCGCAATTGTTATATCATAAATAAAAAGATAAAAGGTTTTAATAGTTTATTACATGCAAATCAATAACTATAAAGCTTAAATCTACTAATGCGTGCCATATAATGTGATTGATTTTAAAATAGCGTAATACCTTTATCTAGTTATATAAACAAACTGCCTGAGATCGAGTATATAGAAGAACAGCTGAAACTATTGCAGAGTTGGTTCATGGCGACATCAAGCTCTATATATATATATATATATATATATATATATATATATATATATATATATATATATGGACTGTATTTATTTAATAAGATTTGCCTCACGTTGTGGTATATAAAATTTCTTAGAATGAATTTAATTTTTATTATTTTTATATTTAATATTTTTGTATATTGTGATATATTTAATTACTATTTCCCCCCCTTGCGGCATCATTAATTTATTATAACGATTAATATTTAACATCTTTGATCCATGTTCGGGGTTTCATAAATTATTGATATAATTTATACTTTGACTATATTCGCTATTTAATAAAATTGCCTCGATTAGCATACCAGGGGATAGAGTTAAGATTAGTTTCAGTATTAAAAGTATTAAACATTAACGTTAGGTTCTTTTGCAAAATAAAATCAATTATAATTTTAAAATAAAGTTGGGATTGTATAAAAATTCTTTTATTCAAACAGCTTGTATCATATACAATTACACAACATGTTGCACGCATGCGGTTATTACCGAGTTGAATTTGTGCACACATTGCATCATGGCTAAACAATGAAGAACATATAATTTCAGTAAGTATACTTGGCTTTTTAATATAATATTGTATCAATATAAAATCAATGAACCGTTGTACTATTTGCAGACTGGTATATAATTTACTTGAATCCTTTACATATGTACACATATGTGATAAGTAGTAACCATCAACATAACCTCGAATATTAATATAAGATTCATGAACTTACTTAACATTTATCTTCTTTCAGCTGTTCCAGTTTTCTTTATTGAAGTTCCATTATTCAAATCAGATGTAATTTGAATCCCACGAAGTATACTGATCCAGCGGGGTTGGTATACAACTTATATAGGTATGATGCTTAAATATTTCTTTGAAGTATTTACTAAACTTTTCATAAACACTTTTAATTTTATTTATTATATAATTAAATATAATTATTTGATTTAAAGTTATTGATGCAATAATTTATCTGCATACACATTTTATTTAATCGAAATTTTTTTAAAATTTATATCTATTGAAATAATAACACCATGCTAACTTTGTTAAAATAATTTTATATTAAAAAAAATAATTGAAAACATGATTTAACTTCGATTGTTTAACGATAACACATCACTCGTACAAATAATGCACGTTAACCTTACTTATTATGTATTTAAAAATTTTCAATAATTTTTTTATCTGAATTATTTTAGGTTATACGAAACATATGATTAATCTTAAATCTGAACCCATGTACACATCGAGTGACATGCTTTCAGCTTGAAGGATTGATAGAGACTCTGAAAAATATAACAAAATCATATCATTTTTTTGCCTAACAACCAATTTGATTGGAACAATTTTCTATACAAACATAACAGACCTTAATTCTGATTGGATAATCATATTTCTGAAATTTGCAAATTATTACTTTTACACATAACGTTTTTATATGAGGACATATATTAAAAACATGATTATTTTTAAAATCTACACAAAATTTCCTTTCCACCGATACCTCATATGCCCTATTTACTTTTAAAATACTTAACTTATTTAAAGTTTAATAATTATGCAATTTTATATAAACAAATTTACTTATATTTAACTTATCTTACTTTCTACAGGAAAACTATAAACAGAAATGGATTCTATGGCCCCAAAAATATAAGGATACATCAGTCTCTAACAGAATTATAGTTTATTTTGAAAATGTCCATCTCAACCTCTACGTTCGTACTTAATATAACCTGGTTTCTCAACACTTGCACTTAATTTGCATATACAATGTTATTTTAAGCTACAACAAGTTCTCTTCGCGTTAACATGTAAGTTATTTAAATAGTAATTGTGTAATTTCACATTTTACAATTGTAAGTTCTATGAATCTCTTCCAACTTCGTCTTCTATTTTACAATTTAACATACACTTTACTTCACCAACATTAACTGTTACAAATTATCTTCTTTTACTTTCAGAACAGAAGCAGATTATGCTACCAGAATAGGATTTCCTTATTCAAATGGATAATATGAATTTTATTGAAGCAAATACATATACTAACACTTCCGAAGATGATTGGGAACTACTAGCATGAATAATTATGTTGTACAGCCATGATTAAAATGTAATGCATGTGAAACTTGAATTAAATAGCTAACAACCTGCCGTATAATTACATATAGTTTTATGTTAAGTTGAACTTATGCAACTTGCGGTTTACATAAATTCTTTCGCAATGACTCTATGTTTAATTTACCTTTTATTCTCAACTTATTTCTATATTACCATGACATTTATCATTGTAAATATCATCTCAACATATGTATATATATATATATATATATATATATATATATATATATATATATATATATATATATATAAAAAAAACTTGCTGTGTTTTTCCTAGACCTTGAAGCAAATGCTTTACCAATTATATGTTAAATTACCACAGCACTATAATTTGACATAAGTAGTTGAAATTAAATTAAAATGTTACAAAGAACGTTCTGCATTGTGCTTTTCATTGTTAATAACACTTCCAATTATTGATAAAGATATTTCTTTGTTAGATTTAACTGAGTTATTCTATTTGATGTAATGTTTGGATTTGTGAATGCTTCTATCATTTTCAAATTGAAGTTTTTCACAACTTTACACTTACATTATAACTCGATTAAATTTTGTTAAATGTGTTTTTTGGCTGACAAATTTCATTGTTAGCTTTCATCGTAGAGAGTGTTCTGGTTTGTCATCTTTGAGGCAGTTTAACAATATTTAATTTTTATGACCTAGTTACTTTTTACTAAAATTTTATAGTTGGCTTTATACGTTTCTCAAACTGTTATATTAATAGCAGGCTTATGTTTATGTTTTAATTTTTCAAATTTGACAAAATTGTTTACTACATCTTTAACAATTTTTAACAAACATTACTATTGACGCAGATAACTGTAAGTGTTATCGAAACGTTTAGATTGTATAATTTAAAGTACACCATTAAAAAACCCCAAAAAAGATAAGTATTTTATTATGTATTATTGATATTTTATAGAGGTGGGCGGCTTTGAAATTTTTTATTCAAATTAACATGTATTTATGTCGATTAATCTCTATCTAATACGAAGTTTTAAACGTCATTCTGACATGGATTGTTTTTGTTTTTATAATGATGCCTATTTTCGTAATGAACTTATAAAAGAGGTTGCTAATTATGCTAAAAAAATTGTTATTAAAATTATTTTATTTCTATTGTGGAGGTTGGGAGTCATGTGGTGTTTCACACCATGAAATGGTTAGAACGTGTAATTTAACATTATCTTCCATTTGCAAATATATGTTTGTGTGTAGCTGACATTTTCATATAGAAGATATAGACTTTGAATCGGAATTTCTGCAGCAAAATTTTAATGAAAGGTGCAAGTCCTTTTCCAGCTAAGCACAAGGCTCTCCAACAATGAAATCGTTAAGTACATATGGTTCAGCGGTGATCTGTTCACCTTCATATATGCAGAAGTTAGATCTACAACAATCGACTTCATTTGCTACACCTCCCTACTTATACATCTTCCAACAGTAAAACTTCTAAAAGTATATTTGATAAAAGTGATAATGTAATAATTATATTTTAGATCAAGCGAAATCTTTAAGTTTACTGATATATGTAGGTGATTTAAATGTTTCACATTTGATTCACCTCTATCAAAAAAAGAAATTCGGCTATGAAAAAATCAACTGTGGCAGGACAGAATAAAAAAATAAGAATAATAATAAAAACAGGGCAAATTGTATTATCCTTGCCATGATATTAAAATATGTGCTATGGCTGAAACCTGTTTAGAGAAAACATGGGATTTTCAAAAATAAAGATAGATAAAGTTTTAATTATAAAAATTATTCGTATGTCTTCAGATTTATTTATTTGTGAGAATATGATAAATCATATAAAAGAACAAAGTATTTTTGTTGACCATCGAATTACTACAATAAAAAGTACCATAAAAATAATTGTAAAATTAAGGCTTCATTATAAGGCAACAAAAAAAATTAGAGGCAATAGAATAAGACATAAACGTACAAAATTAATTTTATTTAAAAAGTAGTAGGTAATGATTAATCAAATATTGTAACTTTCTTTGTTATAAAATAATTCAAACGAGAATCATATTTCTTGTACTATTAGGTATCTTGGGGTTGATAAACTTTCCACGTTCCCACTTACAGAAGTCGTTCGACAACTACCTGTCAAATACAATATTTTAGGAAATTCGGAAATACATCCTGTGTGTTTAAACTTTACCAGAATTTGTAATTAATGTTGTTCATCCATAAGATATTATGTTTGTTAATTTATGATACAAATTAAATATTTTCTTATTATTAGCTTTGATGATGTACGTTAACGTATACAACCTTAAACGAGAGATAGGGTAAAAAGTTCGTTGGTTATTGAAGTATACATGTTGGAGACATAGTGCAGCTATATAACTTTACTTACATCATGACTATTCATGTCAAATATATATGATTTAAGGTTGTTGTTAACTTACAGGCACTTGGTGCTATCACGTGCCTGTATATCATAATAATTGCAAAACAAAATAAAAAAAGAAAAAATAACTACAGAACTAAACACTCTGTCTAAGGTGTTTCCCTAAAATATTGTTTAACTTTTGTTGAATAATTGCATTGGTCACACTTGTATTCAATACTCAATGCACTATGTCTAACAAAATGTACCAATCACATTGGTTACATTTATATTTAGTACCATTTGAGTTATGCTGACAAGGTGACTTTTAAATATAGTTGAAAAATCATATTGTTCACATTTGTAATCAATACTTAAATTATGTGTTGAACTATGTCTACTAAAATAACCTTTGATTATATATACTATATTATGTTAGAAGTGTACATCCCGTGTTTAAATGAGATAAGCATAAGAGTTTACACCTTCTTAGCTTCTATTATTTGTTACATAAACATTGAAGACATTTGTATTTGGCATCGCATGTCCTTGTTTCACTTTTGTTTAATAGTCACATTTGTATTTCTTCCTGCTCGAATCATGCTGGGCAACGTGATTCCTTAAATAACCTTTTACATGTGTTGAAAAATCATATTGTTAACATTTGTAATTCATACTTGAATTATGTATTAAACTTTGTCTATAAAATGACTTCCATGAATCATGATTTGTTACATAACACTTAGGACCATTTGAATTGTGTTTCTTCTAAATTGACTTTTGTTGAATCACATTGGTATGTTGTATAATTATGTTTTACAAGGTGGTTCCTCAAATATTGTTTCACATTTGTTGAATAATTGCATTGGTCACATTTGTACTTAATAGTTGAATTATGTATTGCAATATGGTTAATAAGAGCACTTTTATAGTTTGTTACATGATCACATTGGTCACATATGTATTTATTCCTGCTTGACTTATGCCTGATAACATGATTCCTTAAATAATCTTTTACGTTTGTTGTAAAATCACATTGGTAACATTTGTAATTCATATTTGAATTATGTATTGAACTATGTCTATTAAAATGACTTCTATGATTTGTTAAATAAGCACATTGTTCACATTTGTATTTAGCACCACTTGAATTGTGCTTTACAAGATGACCTTCTAAATTACATTTTACTTTTGTTGAATAATCACATTGGTCACATTTATATTCAATATTTGAATTATGTAACAAACAATGTCTAGCAAAAGCACTTTTATAGTTTGTTACATAATCACACTGGTCACATTTGTACTTGGCGCTACATGGATTGTGCTTTACAAAGTGATTCCTTAAATTTCGTTTCACTTTTGTTGAGTACTTACATTGGTCACATGTGTAATCAATATTTGAATTGTGTATTGCAATATGTTTAACTAAAGTACTTTTATATATTGTTACATATGCACATTGGTCGCATTTATGTTTAATACTATTTGAACTGTGTCTTACAACATGGCTTTCTAAATTTCGTTTCACATTTGTTGAATAATTACATTGGTGACACCAGTATGTTGTACTTGAATTGTGTTTTAAAAGATGGTTTCTTAAATACACTTCCATGTGTGTTGAAAAAGTGCATTGGTAACATTTGTAGTCCATACCAGATTTATGTATTGAACTATGTCTAATAAAGTGACTTCTATGATTTGTTACATAAACACATAGGCCACATTTGTACTTAGCCTCACTTGACTTGTGCTTTAAAAGATGTCTTGCTAAATTGCATTTCACTATTGTCGAATAATCACAGTGGTCACATTGGTATGTTGTATTTGAATTATGTGTTGCAATGTGCTTCCTTAAACATCTTTTCACATTTGTTAAATAATTACATTGGTCACATTTGTATTCCATACTTGAATTATGTATTGAACTGTGCCTTTTAAAATGACCTCTATGATTTGTTACATAAACACATAGATTACATTTGTACTTACTACTGCTTGAATTGTGCTTTAAAAGATGTCTTTCGTAATTGCATTTTACTTTTGTTGAATAATCACATTGGTCGCATTGATATGGTATATTTGAATTGTGTTTCACAAGGTGTTTCCCTAAATTTTCTTTCACATTTGTTGAATAATCGCATTGGTCACATTTGTAATCACTAGTAGGATTATGTATTGCAATATGATTATTAAGTAGACTTTTATACTTTGTGGAATACTCGCATTGGTCACATTTGTAATGAATATTTCTACTATGCATTGTACTATGTCTGAGAAGACTCCTTTTATTTGTTGTTACAAATCCACACTGGTGACATTTGTATATAGTCTTACTTGAATGCTGGACATAGTGATTTTTTATGTAGCATTGTGATTTTGTTGAATAATTATGTTGATCACACTTACAACTATCAGTTTCAATATTATTTATTAAATAAGTATGGCCTTCTTTAATATCAACAGTATCCTCAAATTCGTTCTTAATTTTAATACTGTTGGAAGAATCGCAAACTTTTTCATCTTTGACTAGATCATTATTCATCATAACATGTTTCCGAGTAAGAAACGAATTGATTTGTGCTTCTGTTTCAGGTTCAAGTTTAATAACTTTTTTATCAACCCGTACAGACATTTTGTTTATTGTTTAAGTAAATTAGATTTATGACAGGAATAAACAATGCAACTACAATACTTTTTGTAGGTCATTAGACATCAATATGAAATACATGATGACTCATCAAAATCTGACCGAGAGCCGATGATCAGTGGCGTACGGTTTCCTTTAGCAAGCAGATTTATTTAGAATATTTTTCTGCAAATAACGGTTTTTTCTTAACACAAGAGAACACACTATGAAATAGTAATCTAAGAACGTTATAACTTATAACCAAACAAAGAGCGAGGTTAAGTTATGCACAACACGTGCGAAATAAGACACTACTGTCAAAACTGTAAGTATTCCCAAACTCTCATATTTCAATATAGATCGGTCCAAAAGTCGTCTCTGCGCTGTGTGTACTTCTTACCTGGTAACTAGTTTTACTTTTCTCTGCTACCGTTATAATATAAGTGGTGTAAATGGTATAATATTATTAATAATAAATTAATGTAATAATGAAATAGAGAAATAAGTTCTCCAAAAACACAAATCGTTAAACTAACTGGAGATACTAACCATTCGCCAAAAATAATGCCTTTGTCCCAATCGGTAAATTAATATAGGGCCAGTCTTTTGATATGCTTGATTACCACAACATCTGCTAGCTTACTTCCACAGAACATCAATATAAAAAAATTGCAATGTAACACTAATAAAAATGGTCTCGGACGTTTTTTTTTATAATGCTCGGAATAACTAAACCGAGGTTTACACTAAAAATTCTATCAAAATGAAAAATAATAAAAAATATACAACTATGTTTATTTACAGTTAAAATGATAGGGTTAAATAAAATATATCTTAAAACTAGCTTTAAATTATTAACTAATGGTTATAAATACCTTTTTGTAAAATTTTTGTACACAAACTTTTTAATAATCTCTGGTATCTAAACGATTACGAAACCGTCAACCAAGGTGATGTCATTCTTGCACCATTATTGCGCAATATCTTAAAATAATAATGCTTTACGTTGTAACTTCACCCTTAAACGGAATTTTATTTCTTGTAAATTTCTTCTTGAAATTTTGAATGCAATATTTATTGCATTATTTTGAAGTTTTGGATGCAAAAAATGCAATCATAAAATGAAAGCGTAAATAACAGTAAAATTAATTGTGCAATCCAAAGCGGTAAAATTAATTGTAAAAGTAACAGTAAAAGTAAAATAAAAGTGCCTGAAAAGAGCAAATGTTTTAATTTTTAGTATTACGAGTTAAATTATCTTACCATCAAATTAATGGCACTTTCACACAAAATTTAGGGGAAAACCCAAAAAAATGCTTCCTAACTAAATCAATATTCATCAAGAAGTGAAAAAATAGAGGCTTTGAAATTAGACGATGTAGTCGTGCGCGAAGAGATTTGCGCAGAACAATAAGTCAACGATGACGCGTTGCGCGAACGTATTGAGCAGGAAATAATTTAAAGTGGGAATATAATCCTTTAACAAGTATGCACTATAAACCCCAAAATAGAAATGCAAATTTAGTTGCCTACCACATACCTATAATGCAAAAATAATTAAAATTTTCTTATATTTACAACTGAATGAACGAAAGACATTAAATTACGGTATTTTTAATACAACTCAAAATGAGTTGTTACACCGTTGCAAGACGAGTGTATGGGTACCTTAGATACGGTGTTTTACCTAATCTAAGATAGGTACGTATTTTTTATCCAAAATGAGATATAAGACACTAGATGTGGACACAAAATAAAAAGTAAACAGCATCAGTTGCCGCGGTGTGTTATGAAAGAGCATGGGCACAAGAACAAACATCTATTTTTTGTACATAAAATCCATTCTCTTTTGCATTGTTTTCAAGCTACATATGTAGGATTTCAATACAGATCGGTCCAAAAGTCGTCTCTGCGCAGTGTGTACTTCTTACCTGGTAACTAGTTTTACTTTTCTCTGCTACCGTTGCAAGACTAGTGTATGGGTACCTTAGATAAGGTGTTTTACCTAATCTAAGATAGGTACGTATTTTTTATCCAAAATGAGATATAAGACACTAGATGTGGAAACAAAATAAAAAGTAAGCATCAGTTGCCGCGGTGTGTTATGAAAGAGCTTGGGCACAAGAACAAACATCTATTTTTTGTACATAAAATCCATTCTCTTTTGCATTTTTTTTTCAAGCTACATATACATATGTAGGTATAGAAGGGTATGCAGTCGACTTTTTTTCACTATCGCTAAATCGACTTATTAGCTCGCGCGCGTGGGTGTGTGTATGTGTGTGCGTGTGGGTGCATGCGTGGGTGTGAGTGTGTGTGTCTTTGTATTGCTATTAATTGCGGCGTTTTGTGTGAGCATATACGTGATTTATAGCACCTTACACAGTTACACAATTTGAAAATGCAATTTGTGGGCTCCTACAGGGTATAAACAAAGTTAGACTTTGGTTTTTGAATAGTTGTGGTGTCTCCTCTATCCGATGTAATTTTGGTATACATGGGGACTAAATTCGTCGAGTATTTTTAAGAAATAGTGAGTAAGATGCCACATGTTAGGGTCTAGTAAGTGTGTTTACCTGCACATTTGTGGCATTTACAAGTTAACCTATATGGTGCCGTCCCCTACTGGAATAACTTTTATGCCTGCGCTGTTGCCGTTTTTGTCATGTTTGATACATATTTAAACAGTAGTTGACCGTTGCAGCCTATGGGTGCCACAATTTATTTTTCTCATAATAATTTTGAATAACTTACTTCGTTTTCGAGATATAGGGTGTTAAAGTTTTTATAAAAAATCGTATTTTCATTAATTACTCAAAAACATTGTCGCTGATCTTCATGAAACTTTCGATTTGTTTAGTTTATGTAACTAGGTTAAAATTGTTAAAATTAATAATATAGAATAAATAATAAAATGAAATAAAATAAAATAACACGAAATGTTAAACTTTCTGTATTCTTTTCGAAGGTCGGCGGTTCATAAAAGTAGTTTTCCGTTTTATGGGTAGGTAACTGTATAAATAAATTCTATCTAATCAATCAATTTATTTCAAATATATAAAGTTAGGTTAATTTTTGATTTATAAAACCAACATTTTTATTAAATTATTAAAACAGCGGTAAATTAATAATATTACTATATGAAAATGTAAACTTTCACCATTACTAAACATTAAAATACTTATCTTTTAGGTTTTAATGGTGTATTTGTTATACAAATCTAAACGTTTCTATAACACTTACGGTTATCTTCGTCAGTAGTAATATCTATTAAAATTGTTAAAGATATTGAAAACAATTTTGTGAAATTATTTTTTTCACAAAATTGTTTTTGATGTTAGAACAACATTTTTGGTAACTGTAATCAGATGTGTGTGATATGTTGCATTTTATTTCTAGACTTTATGTGTTGTGCTTTATTGTATTTTAGTTTTACACTTTCATTAAGTATTTTGGTTCATTTTGTAATTTTTATTATTTATTACTGCTGTACTGTGCATTATATGTTACGTTAGTAATGGGACTTTACACCAGAAAGAAATAAACTGTTATTTTTATTATGTATTTCATTTGATGATGATTTTTATATGTTGCTAACGAAAGTTTCGAATATATTAACTAAACTAAACAGGGTGTGGTAACAATACAATATAACAAAAGAAAAACAACTTTTTCTGAAATCTCCCTCAGAAAAACATGAGTAAACGAAAATTTTACTTATCTAACAATGTACATTTTACCAGTAAATAACAACTTTAATCTTAAACGTATATATACAAACAAAATATTGAATTTTAACGTACGATCAATACAAATACAATAATAGTTATAAATACTTATGTTACTTAGTACTACAAGTTTGGTTGGCCATAATTTTATTGCAGTGCTAGGCTTAATCAAATATCAAACAATTTAAAATAATAATAAAATACTTATCTTTTTTTGGGATTTTTTAATGGTGTACTTTAAATTATACAATCTAAACGTTTCGATAACACTTACAGTTATCTTCGTCAGTAGTAATGTTTGTTAAAAATTGTTAAAGATGTAGTAAACAATTTTGTCAAATTTGAAAAATTAAAACATAAACATAAGCCTGCTATTAGTATAACAGTTTGGGAAACATAAAGCCAACTATAAAATTTTTTTAGTAAAGAATAACTAGGTCATAAAATTAAATACTATTAAACTGCCTCAAAGATGACAAACCAGAACACTCTCTACGACGAAAGCTAACAATGTAATTTGCCAGCCAAAAAACACATTTAACAAAATTTAATCGAGTTATGATGTAAGTGTAAAGTTGTGAATAACTTCAATTTTAAAATGATAGAAGCATTCACAAATCCAAACATTACATCAAGTAAAATAACCCAGTTAAATCTAACAAAGAGATATCTTTATCAATAATTGGAAGTGTTATTAACAATGAAAAGCACAATGCATAACGTTCTTTGTAATTTTTAATTTTAATTTAATTTCAACTACTTATGTTAAATTATAGTGCTGTGGTAATTTAACATATAATTGGTAAAGCATTTGCTTCAAGGTCTTTTTACAAAAGTACCTCTAAAAGAAACTATTGAATACATTGATCATCTTTTTCCAAAGGACATAACCATTCTTTTTCAGCACTGTCTTACTACAACTTATTTTCAGTGGAATAGTAAATTTTATGAACAGATTGAAGGTGTAGTAATGGGTAGTCCCCTTAGTCCTGTTATAGCTAATTTTTATATGGAAAAATTTGAAACATTAACGTTACAAAATACACCTAAAAAACCTTCAGTTTGATATAGATATGTAGATGACACATTTGTTATTTGGAGACATGGAGAAGAAGCACTGCATGAGTTTTTGGTTTTATAAATGGTATACATCCTAGTATTCAGTTTACCATGGAAAAGAAACTAATGGAAGTTTACCATTTCTTGACATATTAATATCTAAAATAATAATTCACTATCTTTTAAGGTTTACAGAAAGCCGACACACACTGATAGATACCTTCATAAATTATCCAACCACCATCCACGTCAAAAAATTAGTGTAATTAAATCTTTAGTAGATCGAGCAAAACGAATTTGTGACCCTGAATTTTTGAATGATGAATATAAATATTTAAGAAAATCCTTACAAGATAATGGATATTCACTTACAGATATTAATAATGTTATTACACCTTCTAGGCGTAACCTTAAAGAAAAACCAGTTCTTAATGTTGGTACTGCTTTTCTTCCTTTTATAGCTAATGTTACAAATAGAATTGAAAAATCCTAATCAAATATGGCATTAGGACTATTTTTAAACCTACAAGAAAAATTAAAGAACATTTAAGATCACCTAAAGATGTGTCAAACCCTTTATCATCTTCCGGAGTGTATAAGTTATCTTGTTCATGTGGAAAAGTATACATCGGGACCACAAAACGTAGCTTTGATACAAGACGCAAAGAACATATGAGATTTTGTAGATTGGGTCAACCAGAGAGGTCTGCTGTGGCTGACCATGCCCTGAATAATCTAAATCATGACATTCAATTTGACAATATGGAAATATTGTCAAGACAAACCCATTATTATGTTCGTTTGCAACGTGAAGCTATTGAAATATATAAACACCCGAATAATTTTAATAGACAAGAAGAAAATCTCCGTTTAAATAGGTTTTGGCATCTTATAATTAAAAAAGCATAATGATACGCCTTGATTTTAATTTATTTTCAACTTTTGGTATGTCTAGGTTTTTTGCTGTGTTTTTCCTAGACCTTGAAGCAAATGCTTTACCAATTATATGTTAAATTACCACAGCACTATAATTTAACATAAGTAGTTGAAATTAAATTAAAATTAAAAATTACAAAGAACGTTCTGCATTGTGCTTTTCATTGTTAATAACACTTCCACTTATTGATAAAGATATCTCTTTGTTAGATTTAACTGGGTTATTTTATTTGATGTAATGTTTGGATTTGTGAATGCTTCTATCATTTTAAAATTGAAGTTATTCACAACTTTACACTTACATCATAACTCGATAAAATTTTGTTAAATGTGTTTTTTGGCTGGCAAATTTTATTGTTAGCTTTCGTCGTAGAGAGTGTTCTGGTTTGTCATCTTTGAGGCAGTTTAATAATATTTAATTTTATGACCTAGTTATTCTTTACTAAATATTTTATAGTTGGCTTTATGTTTCCCAAACTGTTATACTAATAGCAGGCTTATGTTTATGTTTTAATTTTTCAAATTTCACAAAATTGTTTACTACATCTTTAACAATTTTTAACAAACATTACTACTGACGAAGATAACTGTAAGTATTATCGAAACGTTTAGATTGTATAATTTAAAGTACACCATTAAAAAATCCCAAAAAAAGATAAGTATTTTATTATGAGTATTAATGGTGAAAGTTTACATTTTCAAATTTAAAATAATATTTCTAATTAATTACTAACTATAAATGTGTAACACTATTCTACAGGGTAATGGAATTCAACCTTTACAGTGCATGTCACAATTTATATATGCGTGCTTTAAACGATCAATGTGAACGGTAACAATTTTATTTTTCCGAGTTTTAATTTGACAGTTTACCGGAGAAGTAATTTTGATTATTTCCCTGTGTACTTTGAATACAGCTTTTTGCTTTTCCCTAATCTATTCTGTTCTTTATATAAATAAATAAAATTATCACCTACTCGCAAGGGTTTGAAATTTTCGTTTTGAATGATTTTATTGTCGTGGTATTCTTTATTTTTGTTTTTGGATATGATATACTATTTCGAGCAATTTCTCTAGTTTTCTGGAATTTTAATTGTAGTTCATTTAAGTAATTTTGGTACGCATATTTAAACGCGGGCTGTTTGGTTACTGAGGTGTAGTGATGATTCAGTTTGCTCATAATTAATGTAATGCTTGAGATAAACGGCTAACGTTGAATGACTCCTTTCTAAAGCGACATTACCTTGAGGGTGATAAGCGAACGTATTGGGTTTTTTATTTGTAATAATTTTGCGACCTTTGAGAATACTTTTGACATTGGTTGGTAAGTATAGATTCGGGTACACCAAATTTGCATATGAATTGAGTTACGAAAGCCTTTGCTACTTATATTGATTCATGATTGTTAATTGCATATACTTGATTTAGAATGTTTTGTTAAATCGTCTTGTAAGGTGAGTATATACTTATTACCTGATTCTATTAAGGGAAGTGGACCAACGATATCTAGAAATACCTTTTCAAAACATTTCTTCGATGTGGTAGTGATTTCCATAGGTTGTTTTTGTTTTTTTCTGACTTATTTGTTTGGCAAGATTCGCAATTTTTGATAAATATCTTTTTTCATATTTGGCCATTTATAGGTTTGTTTTATTTTACGATAGGTTTTAAGGAATCCGGTGTGACCGGAAGTCGGATTGCTATGGTTCTCTAATAAAATTTGGTTTTGGTCTAGATTTGTGAGGTTGTTATGGAACACGTTGATGTTTATTCTTGTATTGTGAAAAGTATACCGAATCATCTGTCTAACTTGGTGCCATTTTAATAAATCCGCAGCCTAACTTAGGTATACAATGTTATTTTGGGCATTTGCGATGAGGTGATTTTTAAGTTTAACTAGGGTAATAAACTATACCATACATACTACTCCTAAATCGTGTTTTAGTAATTTTTGTGACTGGAGTTCTGATAAATGTTTAAACGCACTGTGGAATGGTAAAGTTGATTCGTTTGACATTTGGAAGTCGCTAGATATGCAAAAAGCTAGATTACCTTTTGCAGCAGAAATATTGTTTTCTGATTTCGTAAGGTACGAATTAAGAATAATACTTGAATTAACTTTTTGTGTGAATTCGGCGCAAGATAGAGGTTGTTGAGGTTCGTTATTATAAAAAATTAACTGGATTTTTGACTGTGATTTTCACGAGGGAGTCTACTTAGAAAGTCTGCGTAATAATTTCCCTCTTTCTTACTTTCTTTTGTTTTTTTTCAAAGCTGGTGGCGCCCTTGCATTTTTCTCTAACTAACCTAATCATATATCTACGTTTAATCAGCACTCCAAAACCACCCACGCCAACAATGTGCTCTGCGGTTATTTGACCGTTAAGCTGAGTCCTTAGCCGCGCTCACCAACCTCCTCCTTTTTTGTTACGTGCTAGGTTGGACACGTCGCATTTTCGCCTATTTCCTAACTTTCCAATCTTCAAAGTTGATCAGAAACCCATCACTTGCGATCTAGGCCCGCAAAACGTTAAAATTTTTAGTTTGGCACAACTAATTTCTAATACAAGAACTTTTGCAGATAGCTGTTATTCCTCCTTAAGCTGTTTAATACGTTGATGATCAGTGCTACCAATGTAATTTAAAACACGATGGCGTCCACCATAACTATTTCTTTTTTCAGAAATATTTTTAATGAATCAATAACGTCAGCGAAGAAGGCTAGCGTCTCGACCCGCAGTTGCTCACAAAATCATCGTTTTTGGACTGGTGATATAAATAAATATTTCAATGGTGTTCCGTTTTCGTTTACTACCTTAGAGTTAACTGATTCTGCATAAGCCTTTATTTATATAGGAACGTTATTTCAGCGTATCATTTGTATTTGAAATAATTAAAATCAAGTGACAATAGGATTGTACGGAAATAAATATACTGTATTGGTGCTTCCTTATACCGTGCGGTTGGTTATTTTTTTGCATTAGGGATGTAACACGGGAAATTTGAAATATGCTAATTTGAGCTTCCCAAGGCAAGCTATCCAAATAATTTATGGTGAGGACGTTTAGTTTTTTTTTTTGTATTTTCTAAAAGCGTTTTAATTTAGTACAATAACAAAAATGTTTTTCAAATTTCGAGTATTGCAATATAAATGTTCTCTACATTGCCGGCCATCGAACATAACCTAACTTTCTCTATGCTAATGAACTTTTGTTCTTAAAATTAGCAACAGAAAATTAAAGGTAAGAAAAACGTTAATCAGCAATGAACAAATAAGAAATATAGCATGTTTTACAGCAGTCCTTCAAAGTGATCGCCGTTTTGCGCTAAACAGTAATGAAGTCTTTGCTACATTTATTCACGTACTTTAACAAGAACTCTGTTGGATTTACTACGACAAGCAGTACGTATTTTTTCAATTACTACCTCTAACGTATTATTAAAGAAAAAAATTACATGGATTGAGATCGGCGAGGCCAATGAATGAAACCACCACGAGCAATCCAAACATCTGGGAAGGAGTTGTTTAAATAGTCCTTAACGTCCTTCGCGTCGTGGAGAAAATATACTCTTTCTCCAGCAACATAGTCGATAGCCGGTCCTATGTCTTCTTGAAGAAGTTCAAGATATTTAGGACCAGTTAAACTACCTTCAATAATGAATGGTCCTATGATATTTCCACCCAAATATTTAGTTTTTGAGGAAACTGAGTGTTTGCTTACCTCTGTTCATAGAGTAAGGACGAGAGGGGACGTACCAATAATTTATATGCGCGCAAATTGGAAACACAGACCGAAAGGGGGGGGGCGGGAATTTATGCAACCAGTGAAACACGTTGACCAAAACATTAAATTACCATATGCTCTAATGTGATTTAATATCGCGGCGATTCTTTCAATTTTCTGCATTAACTGATAAGATAGGTTTAACACATTTTACAAGAATAATTTATTTGCTTATAGAGTTAAAACTAGGCATATTTTTCGTAATAATTGAAACAAATTAAATTCATCAAAAATGTTTATAATGCTATTTTATAAAATCACAATCATAAATTTTTAGTAACATTTTATGAATATATAAATATATATCGTAAATACATAATTTTGCAACAATTTTATTTAGAAAAGCACATTGTATATACGTACATACATAGATATTTAGTGACCCGAAAATATAACAAATTTATTATAAAGTATCCGGTTTGAATATGAACTTTTACATTTTACACACATAATGAATTCGTGTTTTAATATAAATTTCACATATTGATGAAACAATTGTATTAGATAAATGAGTAGAAGTATATTACAATGCTATGTGACAAACTTAATGATTTTAGTACGACAGGTAATAAAATACTTTTGGGGGCCATACAATTAAATGATGTAAAACTTTATTTTCGTAAATTTAGAGAAGAGCGTAATGACTTTTGAAGTAATGGATTTTACTTAATGTACACTTTAATTATTAATACAACTAATGTGAATTAGAAGTAATGGAAATAAATCAACCAAATTTATTTAAAATAGTGCTTAATACCGAGTAAAATATTTAATTTAATTTCTTTTAATTTTATGCTGAAATATTATATTAAATTAATTTTTTAATGTAAAGTCGAAGCCTAGAACACATTTCTCTACGCTAACCGGTATTTATTATAATTAATCAGATAAAAATAAACCAATACTATACTGTACTTACGCGTGGAACAAAATGTTGTTTCCCGCTTCCGTGCTTCGTTGACCTAAACTTTTTTGTGCGGATCGATTAGCACAACCCACAACAACATGCAACCATTTTCAATCGCTTCCGATCACCTTTTTATTCACTAAGTTAAAAAATGCGTTTATAAATACATACGAGCTCTTTGCTAATTTCAAAGGTATGGTCAACACGTAACACAAGTTGCCTACCCACCAATTACCCCTTTAGT